>OY856414.1:694646003-694788503 GCA_963693085.1 Alisma plantago-aquatica
TTACATCCAACGGTCAGCCTGAAATGCAATATAGAGTGTCAAAAAATATTTGGTTGTTGTGAATGATCTACAAATTGGATGGTGATAAAAATGTATAGGAAGGTAGATATTAAGGTATACCTGTAATTTGTACGGTTGGATTATGAAAAATTGATCCATGTGGAGAGTTATTCAAATGCCTCTCATGCTCTCACCAGATATGTTTCTCACTGGATCATTGCCCTATATGGGTAGCGATCCAGTGAGAAACATCCTACGGTGAGAGCATGAGAGGCATTTGAATATATATATATATATATATATATATATATATATATATGTGTGTGTGTGTGTGTGTGTGTGTGTGTGTGTGTGTGTGTGTGTGTGTGAGTTTGTGTGTGTTTGTGTGTGTGTGTGTGTATTTTTACACACACACTCAAGTGTTTAGATTGCACCATCGATCGAAACCAATTCATAGAAATCAGAACCATTGATATTCATTGTTATAGAAAACTATGCTATGTAAAAGATTTGAGTTTATTTGTATGATCCTGAGTCACTAATCCAAGGACAACAAATTGACATACATAACTAATTTTAGGTACATCATTTTTATTGTGTTTAGATATATAACCTCTAACTCTCAGAAAAAACTCAAACTATAACTATAACTCTCTCTCTCTCTCTATGTATGTATGTATGTATATATATATATGTGTGTGTGTGTGTGTGTGTGTATTTATATTTATATATGTATATATATAGATATATGTATATATATGTATATATATGTATATGTATATGTATATGTATATGTATATGTATATGTATATGTATATGTATATATATGTATATGTATATATATGTATATATATGTATATATATATGTATATATATATATATGGAGTCAGGCTAGAATACACTCGAGTGTATCCGGAGCGGAATACACTCAAGTAGTTTCTTATGATGCAATATATTTTTTAAAAATATAATCCATTGATCTTGTTAAACATCTCATGAACAACTCATTCGCAAAATTTGAGCACATTTGGATATGTATAGCTCATGTTATGAAGACCGCAAAAATTATGCATTTCAAATTAGTTTCGCGCGTCTATTTTGTTGCCCTTGGATGAGTGACTTACACTCATCCAAATGAGCTCAAAATTTGTATGTAGCCTAGTTATAGTATGACGGTGAAGATCAATGGTTTACATTTTGCAAAAAATAGTCTTCATATGCAAACACACTTGAGTGTATTCGTGCGATCCGTACACTCGAGTGTATTCTAGCCTGACTCTATATATATGTATATATATATCCTCTCATTTGAATAACTCTCCACATAGATCAATTTTTCATAATCCAACCATATAGATTACAAGTATATATTAATATTTACCTTTGTACAAAATTTTGTCACCATCCAATTTGTAGATCATTCACAACAACAAAATACTTTTCGACGCTCTATATTGAATTTCAGGCTTACCGTTGGATGTAAAAAGTGTATATTGTACATATAGACATGTAAATAATGTCTGATTGTAATGATTTTTTGTGAGAAGGTAAATGAAATGATGCTTTTTCTATCTATATGGTTGGATTTTTAAAAACAACTTCCAATTTTTAGTTATTCAAATGCCTCTCATGCTCTCATCGTTGGATGTTTCTCACTGGATTGCTACCCTATATATATATAGAGAGAGAGAGAGAGAGTCAGGCTAGAATACACTTGAGTGTACAGATCACGTCGTACACCCCAATGGTGTTTGCCTATCTAGACTATGTTTTTCCAAAATCTAATCCATTGATCTTCATGGTTACAATAATAATAGGTCACGTACAAAATTTGAACTCATTTGGATGAGTATAAGTCACTCATCCAAGGACAAAAAATTGACGCACAAAACTAATTTGAAATACATGATTTTTTCCTCGTTTAGATGCACGACCTATAAGTGTCTAAATGAGCTAAAATTTATTATATAGTATGTTCTTATGATAATTAAGAAGATCAACAGTTTAGATTTTTCAAAATTTATTGCATCTTAAAAAATGACCGAGGTGTACAGTGCCTCTGGTACACTCGAGTGTATACTAGCCTGACTCTCTCTCTCTCTCTCTCTCTCTCTCTCTCTCTATATATATATATATATATATATATATATATATATATATATATATTACCCACACATAAAGTTTTCACACTATGTCGATACATCTCGTGGATTCTTGTTTTATATATATAACAAGAATCTAATATATTAATATACTAATATATACATATACATATATATTAATATATGTACCCAATGAACCTGTTTCATATAGATAATAGATGTAAACAACTAACATAAAATTACTATCAACACATATTATAATTGCCCTTTGGCGCCCTACAAACAACATGCATGCATGCCGACCTTGCAATGAGGAGGTATGGCAAGGAGACTTTACTAGAGGTTAAAACTCATGTACTATATACAACCTTACTCTTAATAATTAAACACCACTTCACTGGAAAATAAGATCACTCTAGTTTTATGTATCTGCCTATCTATCTATCTATCTATATATGTTTGTCTATCTATCTATCTGTCTGTCTATCTATGTTTGTCTCTATGTTTGTTTGTTTGTCTATCTATCTATATATCTATCTATCTATCTATCTATCTATCTATCTATCTATCTATCTATCTATCTATATGTTTGTCTATCTATAAATAAAGTATTTTTAGAGTACTTGCTTACATATCATGCACATGTATTATGTATGTGTGCATATTTATGTTGGACCCACATGTAACATGTGATAAACTTTGTGGTTTCTTGTTAAATTTTTTTCTAAAAATATGAACCCATGCCTTATAGACACCAAATGTACACACAAAACATAAAAATTGTCACCAACATAAATAACATGTGTATATGGGAAAGACTAAAATCAAAACAATCACAGTCAGGGGATGATAGAACTTACCTTAGCTTATTTTCTTTTTGAAGTTGTTATCAGTATCATATTCAATCTCTACTTGATATCTTTCCACTAGCAAATTTGATAGAGGTGGTGATGGACTCATTTCATCACATTTAGATAGGATTCAATAATGAACTAGTTTCTTATAAATTGTTTGATACAATTTTCATAAAAGAATTAATATTCTTTTATTGAACACTCAAATAGTTAAATTCACAAATTTTAGTCTCATCGATCACTTTAAAAACATAAATAAATCAATATAACAAAGGCACAACTCTTCAAACATGATTGTATCTTCCATTAACTACCCAACATATTATTTCAAAATCCATCTAGATCCATGTTACATTAAATATTTACCTCTATTTGACTCTATGATAATTCCATAATATTTTCATGTTCCATATAAACCATGTCACTCAAATTACCAACATTGGATTAAATAAAATATTTCATAAAAGATGGAAACCAAACATTAGGTATAGTAAGACATCTCACCTAGTATTATTCAGATAGAACATTGTGTTTAGGAGTATATTGAAAAATTGTAGGAAGTTATACCAGTAGAAAATCACCCCATTAGACGGTGGAATAATAGTTAACAATAGAACATTTCTAAAAACAATTAGACTTCGGGCATTGAGGTAAATCCATTAATAAAAATAGAGCACTAGGAACAAATTCTGGCTTTATTTCAATTTAAGAATATGCTACAAGAATATTCTCTTGGTTTTGAACTTATCCAGATCTTTCACTTTCCCTATATCAGGCTGGCTAGATAGCTTTAATAGTATCAACTCATATGGCTTCCCCCTTCTGCCCAGTCGATAGACAAATAGATAATGTTAGGAACTCAATCTGATAAAATCAACAGCTCAGTAAGGATCGCTCCCACAAATTAGGAACAACGAGAATAGATTCCAAAAATCCATAACAACAAAAATAGACCCGAAAACAAGAATAGAAAAAGTACAACTCATGTATGTAGATTCAACCAAATAACAATTATACCTAACTCAGTAATGTGACATCACTGCATATATTAGGGAGCAAAAAGTCATCATAACTGTAAAATCGGATAACTTAAGGATAATAATATAAATATTATATATTAAGAATATCACACCTATGTTGGGCTAATTATTGAGATCCAAAACAATATCTATTCTTTCTTAACTATGAATTATAAGCGACATATTCATTTCTTCAAGTATGATTGCTGGGTTTTTTCTTTTCTTTTCATTTTCTAGTCTTTTTAGAAATTTATATCCCTTGAACCCCTAATGCTTTTCTTTCTGTGGCTTCCTAAGAACCGAAAAGGTCTTCTAGGAAGGGTGGATGAATAAGGATTTTGTAATGATATGCTATTTACATCTCTCCAAAATCATGTTATACATTTAAGAATTATCTTTGTGAATACAAAAAATTATGTGGGACAATAAAAAAGATGCATAATATGCATGTATTTACAAATAAAAGTACAAAATAAAATTGAGAAAATCATATTTACAGAACATTGATATTCACTCAATGAATTAACATAAACCAAAAGGCACTTGTTAGTTCTATATAGATATCAATCAATGAACAGTATGTACACTTTAAATTGTTGTGGTTGTATTTATATTCAACATGTAAATGCTTGTCAATTGATTTAGTTTCAGATTTAGAAAACCAACCATGCTTTGCTTGTAACTCTTTGATCTTAATACCCCATCATCAAACGTCATCCTCACCTTGAACACATCACCCCACCTAATTTTGCCTAGAATTTCCTAAACATGGACAAAGAATGAAATTCTCTCACTCGTACCTCAATAAGAAACTCTTTCTTTAGTGGTTCCTTCTCGTAGAGTGACTCATAATAAAAAAATGATTTCTTTCTCAAATTTGTCTTCAAAGCCAGTTCATATTGGCTAAGAAATTGTTTCAGTGATGTCTTAGAGTGTACATACACATAACATCAGGAATTAATGGACTCACTATGTCATATAGTTGTCATATCCACTTAGAAAAGACAATCCACATATGTAGGCACCCATAAAGTATAAGGCTAATTGTCAACAACACTTGTCCATGCCCCATTTAAAAAAAATCTCCACATGTGAGCTCTTGTATACAATATACTTTATGAGCCTTGATGCCTTGGATTTTTTGCCCAATTTATCAAGGATTTCCTTCATGATATGCCATAGACAAAGGTGGCGTCAAGTGTATGGGAATACTTCTTTGATAATATTTATAATCAATTGTGCCTCTATTCAATGAAAATTCCATTAGGAGGTTTACCTACGATGACGTTTAACAAAAAAATGGACAGACAAACACACATATTCTTCATATTCTTACACTTAGTACTCATGATATACATAATGTTTAAGAAAATCATACTTGATATATTACGCACCCATGCACTTATGTCATGTTTAGAAAAGCCAAATATAGTTCTCAGTGGTCTCCTCACACAACAAGCCACAACCCATCAAGATAGATTAATCATGGTGATTGAAACCAACGAATGGGGCAAGTGGCATATCATACTAGTTAGTCACATATGATGGATCAAATATGATATCATCAAAAAAACAACATGTCCTCCTCTTTCTAGAATTAACCCAAGAAACATTTCTAAGCATACTATCTTCATCAGGTCTAGGACACAAAAGAAGTCAAGATTTTCCTTTTGCATTTTTACAAAGTAATCTTGATTTGTTTGATCATTACATTCACCTAGCCATAGTTTCATTGAATAAGTGAGGTGACTCCACATGTCCGTAGATGTAAAGGTAAAATTTTCATATCATTCTGCCTCTAAAACTAGACTAGCAATGATCTTAGATGCACCAATTCTTTTGCTATCCTTCAAATCAATCTGGCGATATATCTCATTAGGGATCTTCTATTTAGAAGAAAGCAATCTTACCATATTAGGATCCAACAACTTGTAGTTGCGTTCTTCTTTAAATTTCAATATAGAATATTCACCAGAGATGATATAATAACTCTAATATGAGCAAGGCAACAAGTTCCCGTTGATGGCTTAGTCGATATAATGTGACCTTAGAATTTGTTTGTGGTTTGTCAACTTTTTAACATGAAAATATTATCCTTTTTCTATCCACTTTTGGAGCATTTTAGTTGAGCGGGAAGTCTTTACTTCAAACCCATAAGAATCACATATTCCTCATAAAAGCTTTTTGCATCTGATATAGAAGAAAAGAGCATTCCAATGGCATGCTTCTCTATCAATCCAGGGGGTTTAGGAATCACTAAATTAGTAGCTTTGTGAATGGTATTGATTGCAGAACCAAATGACTCTAGATCAATATAAGATTCAATTTTTGGAATGTATTCTTCATTCAGGTAAAAAACAATATTTCTTGACATATGTAATGAATGAAGAAATGAAAAAATAATTAGCTAATGATCAAATTATTTATAATGATAAAGGAACAAAATGTTGACACGTGAAGGATAATGTCTGTTCTTCCACATTGTGATTATGATTTTTTAATATCTACTGAAATCAGGAAATAGAAGAAGAACATAAAAAAGACTAAACAATAAGAAATTTTGTTGCTATGGATTAATTTATATAATATGTTCACTCATGTGTACTTATCAGAGTAAAAGGTATACACAATTTTATCATTATTTGTTGAATGCATTATTAGATAAAGGAGTAGAGAGGAGAGTTTATGGGTTACTGAAAACTAGATGCAAATACAAAATACTAAAAAGCACTAGAGAGGAGAGTTTATACCATGGTTGTAAAAGAAAATAATTAAAGAGATACACCAGGCCAAAAAAATAACATAGCTTGATGAAATGAATATTCAATATTTAAATAATATCAAATAAAAATTAGACAATGTCAAAAGCAATACACAACTAAAACACAAATTGAACTTATCATATTTGGACGAGAACACAATAAATATGTGATTGAACACAACACAAAATTTTATGAAATATAATGACAATCATGACAATATCACTAACCATAATATGGATTTGCTACCTGATCAGGAGGGTAGAGAATACAATGTGCCAAGAACACCAGAAAGCTAAGCAAGCAGTAAACACACAGACACCGTGAAATGCACATGAAAAAAAGACTACTTAACTGAAAGGAAAGGAAATCAACCACTTATTTTTTCATTGTCAAGCTTTTTATATTCTCTAGAGATGAGACAACTCTGCCACTAAATTCAGAGTTTAGACTCTCATCCCAAGACTAGGATCTTGTCATCTCTAGATAACATCTACTACTACAACAGAAATGACAATATACCTTATGATTGCCTAGGGTTACGATCAGGAGTGGATCTCTAGGGCGATCAGGGCGGCGGCCGTCCCCTCAACTCCGGTAGGGCACTCCGCCCTCCGGGGTCTACCTTTCTTTTCCTCTTGCTCACCCGATTCTCTCGGCGAGTCAACTTTCTAGTAAAGCAATGAGACCTTCTCCGTTTCTACGTAGAGTCACCCGTCAAAGCGTTAGGGAAGAACAAACGCAACAGCTGGTAGGTGATCGAAGGACAAGATTCAACGCATCTCTGGTTCAAACGGAAGATATTCTCCCTGATCTAAGGAACGTCCTGACATCACCATCTCCTCAGACGATGGTGCACCGTGACTGTTCTATATCTCCTGTACATCCATCGACGGAGGAACAGACAACAGAACAATTGTCAACTGCGCTGGAGGCATCTGAAGCAGTGGTCATGACTGAAGAGCCACTAATGATTGTGCAGAAGGAGGTTGAGTCGCATAGTAAGGAGGCAGAAATCCCCGTTGAGGGGCAGACTAGGGACGCAGACGAACAGATCTTACATGCCGTGATATCTGATAAGAACCAGGAATCGATATGCGTGAATCAAGGCTCTGCTCAACAGAAGGATAAGATGATCCATCCGTCTAAGCACAATGAAGAGGGCAAAAGACGAACCCCTCTTTATGACGTACCTCATGATACGTGCTTTCGGTGTCTGGGGAAAGGCCATTGGCAATCTCAATGTAGGAGGAGTAGGGTTTGCTATAAATGTCATAAACCGGGACATATTGCTCTAAGATGTCAACAGCCGATGCGACTGGTTCGACCCATTGTTCCGGACGTTCGATCTAGAACAATCTTTCCGCCTCTACCTTCTGGAATCCCGGCGAGAGGTGCCCCTCAACATGTACCAAAACGGGTACATGTGGACCTTGGTCCAGACGATGATATGAGAAGAGACAAGAAGGAAGCGTTGAAACGTGCTGTGGAAATAACCTGGCCAAATGACTCATCTTGGTCGGAGCTAAAGCCTGCCCTAAGACATAGTTGGCCATCGGCGGCGGATCTATACAGATGTGGAAAGAGAAAAGCGATCGCTTTCTTCTCATGCCAGGAAGAAGCGAAAGAGAGTGCTGAAAAAGGTATTCCACCTTTCAGAGGTATGAAGATTGGGACTACCCACATGCTTACGGGTGAGACACATAGTATGAAGGAGATGTTTTGGTTTTGGATCATGGACATTCCTCTCGTATGCAGAGACGACGACTCTATAGATACCATGGTGAAACAGTTCGGCAAGCTGATCGACATTTCAGACTGGCAAAGGGAGAAGGATGATATCTCAGGTCTTCTGTTACAGGTTGAGGCCTTCAGTGAGGATATTCCTCAGTTCATTAACATTACTTATGGAGATAGAAGAGCCACTGTTCAGTTGAATATGATTGCGAGAGGTACAAAGGACTCAGAATCACTATCTTTCACGGAGACAGGTAGAGAACTTGGAATCCCGTCTTCGGCGATTCTTGTGAAGAAACATACACCACCGACCACCCTTGATGAGGTAGAGCAGATCCCAGATGTCCCACGAGACAAGAGCCATCGACAGATAGAACAGCCGTCACACACACAGGCATGCAGAGATAACAGCCCACATAGAAGATTCGTCTTTGATAGAGAAGGTAATAGAAAGATGCTTTCTAACAAGAGACTTGATGATTTCATCCATATTGGAGATGGTAAAGAAAAGAGATATCGAAGAATTGATAGAGCCAGAGATAGATCAATTGTCAGCAGAAATGAAAAGGAGGATCTTCAACATCGACGTTCCTACAGGAGGGCTACTCATCGTCGTAGAGTATCGGATGATGACAGATTTGCTTATGAAGATTATAGTGGTGAGGAGGATTGGTGGTTCTCTCGGTAAGAGATGATCCGTTCGTTGGTACATGCGGTACATTGTTAAATGGATTATAAATCCTTATTCTGGAATATAAGAGGTGCAGCAAACAACCCAACAAGAAGGGTTTTGGGGAGACTCTGTGGGAGATTTAAACCTGGAATCGTTTGTATTTTTGAACCATTTTTACATGCGGACTCGGCTGGTGAATTGCTAGATGTTCTTAAACTGGATTGGGTGACTGATAACAATGAAGATAATGGGAAGATTTGGTTATACGCGAACAAAGAATTGAATCCTGTTGTTTTCAGAAAAAGTTCTCAACACATTACTATTAGAGGGGTTAATTTGAACGGGTCTTTCTTTTACATCACGGCTATATATGCGAGTTGCTCCAATACTGTGAGAAAGGAGTTGTGGGATGAGCTGAGGGTTATGGCGTCTACCATTGATGACACCAGTTGGTTAATTGCAGGGGACTTCAATACTGTGAGGCACTCGATGGAAAAACGTGGTGGGAATGACCCTAACTTTCAGGATCTTTTTGACTTTAATTCAATGATAGCAGATAATAATCTGAATGAGATCCCTTTCGATGGCAGTCGCTTCACTTGGGTTAACAAACAAGTACTGACTCCAACTATCTGGGAGCGGATTGATAGAGTCCTAGTTAATGGAAAGTGGAATTCTGAAAGACCAGCAACGAAATCCTGTCATCTGACTAGAGCAAGAGTATCGGACCACTGCCCCATTGTCGTTATCCCGGATATCCAGAATCATGTGAAGAGGATGAGTCATTTTTCGTTTATGTCGTCGTGGCTCCACGAATCTGATTGTCTTAAAAATGTTGAACTTGCTTGGAAGGATAGAATGGATGGGCATCCATCATTTATTTTCTGTCAGAAGCTTAAGAAGGTTCGTATTGCTCTTCGGGCATGGAGTAAAAACGCCTTTGGTGATGTTAAGCAAAGAATTAAAGATCTTGAGGATGTTGTCTATTATACACAAATGGCATTTGATGAAAATCCAGTGCCTACCAATGAGATAAATCTGAAGATGGCAGAAAGTGAGTTGGAACAATTACTCGATATGGAAGAAAATATATGGAAGGAAAAGGCTCGTATGGACTGGCTCAATGATGGTGAAAGGAACACAAAGTTTTATCATGCAATAGTCAGATCTAGACGAAGGTTTAAAAGGCTTGTAAATATCACATTACCCGATGGATCTATCTCATCTGAGCCGACTGATATTGCGGAGAGAGCAGCTGAACACTATGAACATCTTTTTAAGTATGAGTCTAATATTGATGAGCCATCGTTACAGGACTTCTTGCTACATATCCCTGAGGTGATTTCAAGTGATGATAGTTGTATACTTACGAATCCACCTACAGAGGATGAGATCTGGGATACGATGAAACAGATGGATAAGTTGTCAGCTCCTGGACCGGACGGGTTCACATTAGCGTTCTTCACCGGAGCATGGGATATTATTCGAGATGATTTCATGTCAATGGCCAAAGCCTTTTTTCAGGGCCAACCGTCTCACAGAGGAATACATTGCAGCCGAATCCTTCTCATTCCAAAGAAGGAGAATCCCAAGATTCTCGCTAATGACTTCAGACCTATTTCTGTAGAAAACATGACTCTTCGGATTCTCGCTAGAACTTTGAGCAATAGGATGGCTCCCTTGATGTTGAAGATGATATCTCAGAATCAAGGAGCATTTTTGAAAGGAAATGACATCACTCATCATGTTAGATTGGCCAGAGAGCTTGTTCATGATATTAACCAGGGTTCTGAGAACCCGAATGCAATTGTGAAATTTGATATGTCAAGGGCATATGATAGGGTGGATTGGAATGTGATGGAGAGAGTATTAGCTAAGTTTGGCTTTCTTGATGATGCCATCGATTTATGCATGAGCTTTTTCAGATTCACGTGGACGACGGTCTCTATTGGTGAAGCAACGGCCGGTTTCTTTCCTATTAAAAGAGGTCTGAAACAAGGTAACGCCATATCCCCATTCCTTTTCATTATATTTGAAGAGTTGCTCTGCAGAAAGATTAATGTTATGACACAGAACAATGACATTAAGAGATTTATTACGAGAGGTCAGGCTATGGCTCCGTCAATACTGTTATATGCTGATGACTTGGTCCTCTTTTTCAATGCGACTCGATCCACCACAAAGAATGTTAAGGACATTTTTGATGATTATGAACGTGCAACTGGTCAGTTGATCAATAAAAACAAATCTGTATGCTTGGTTGGAGGCAAGAATACTAATCTGTCGGATTTAATCGCAAGGTCCTTAGACATTGATAGTCCTTCACAGGCATTTACCTACCTGGGAATCCCGATCATTAAGGGTAAATATAAGTTGAAGGACTTTGATTTCATTATGGACAAAGTCAATAGGAAGATAGCTTCCTGGAAGGCGAATCTATTATCTTTCGTAGGGAGAAGATTATTGATTGCACAGGTGTTATCTTCTGTGGTGATCTATATGGCTGCGGCAGTTGGGATGCCGGAAGGTATCATGAACAGGCTGGAGCAAAAATTTTCCAAGTTTCTCTGGGCTGACAGAAACAATGATAAGAGAAGAACATGGGTTGGATGGAAGAAGATAGCTATGCCTATAAATGAAGGTGGTCTCGATATAGTATCCCTTAAAATGATCAATGAGTCCTTTACGGCTAAAGCTTGCTGGGAGCTAGTGAATGGTGATTCTTTGTGGGCGGAATTCTGCAGAAAAAAGTATGCAAATACTCGTGGTGGTAGATCTGCTTACTATCCGCATGATCTCAAGATTAATAGCACTTCATCGCCATTCTGGAATAGGATTTGGAATATGTTCCCTAGGATGTTCCCTCATTGCAGGTGGGCAATTGGGAGAGGTGAAGTTTCTTTTTGGGATGCTAACTGGTGTGATGTACGTCTCTCAGATTATGCAATTATGCCTAGTGATAGACGACTTCCTTTTCTAGTTAAAGACTTCTGGAGCAATGACAATGGATGGGATTGGCAAGCTATTAGTCACATAGTAAACGAACAAGGTATGGAGTTCATAAGAAGATCTGGGGTTTGGATATCCGATGTTGACGACAAGGTAGTATGGGGTCCTATGACGAATGGCTCATTCTCGCTCAAATCTGCTAAGAAGGTCCTCAGTCCTCCTCGTGCAGTTGGCACGTCTGACCTTGGTAGGATTTGGAAACTTGACTCACCTAAAGCTAGTGCTCTTTTGTGGAAAATAGTAAGAAAAGCCATCCCCACTGATGATAATATCAAGCTGAGCTGTTGCATACCTCTCGCATCCTGCTGTAATTGTTGTACAAGCCCTCAAGAGGAGGATATAGATCATCTATTCCTTAATAGTCAGATAGCTATACAGCTATGGTCCAAGCTTTTTCAGATCACGGACAAGGAGGCTCCAATGAATATTTCATCGATGATTAAGATGGCAGGTATGGGATGTTCTAATCGTTTTGATGAATGGTTTATTGGACAGGTCTCTTTACAAATTCCGTATAGCATTTGGAGGTGTAGATGCTCGGCCAGATATGGCAACAAATCTATGAAGGTTGATCTTGAATGGAAAAGAATTGTCGAATATGTTAACATTAAGATGCATAAGAAACATTTTCCTGAGATCATACGGAATGATGTCCAAGAAAGGATTCGTGCTGCTGGCATACAAGAACCGAAGGGTATTCTTAGAGAAATTAAACTGCTCAGATGGGTAAAACCCGATTTATTCAATCTTAAGCTGAATCTAACGATTGGTCATGATGTTTGTTCGGATGGTCTCAAGAGAAGATGGGTTGCTGGCATTGTGAGGAATCACAATGCGGATACATGTGCTATCTTTTTTGCTTGGGTTACCGATAATAAGTTTATTGATGCTTATGTTCAAGCTTGCATTGTCGGCTTAAAAGTAGCACACGATCTTATGTTGAGAATCTCATCAATTGAGATAGATAATGAGGGGGTTTTTGATATCCTTTGGAATGATGGGATGGAACCATGGAGAATCAGGTCGCGTGTCCAAGAACTGAGATTGGAGATGAGGAGAAGCTATATCACTGGTTCTCTTATTCATAGAGATGCAAATGCGATCCCTAGAGCAATTGGTCATTGGGGTAGAAGATATTCACATATGTCAGTCATCACTGACATTCAGAGGATTCCTAGACGCATCCGTGGTATGATTATTTTGGAGAAAAGGAACCTTCCTTATGTGCTTTTGTATAAGAAGAAAATATGATGTCTCTTTTTTTTGTCTTGTGGGTTCTGTTGGGTTATATGGTCTGGATTTGGGTGGTACCTGCAAGTTATAAGCAGGAGATGTAATATTTTGAGTTTTATGCCCACAAGAGAGGGGTGGGATGAATAAAAGATCCTTCTGGCTTCCTTTAAAAAAAAAAAAAAAAAAAAAAACATCTACTACTACAACACAATTCAATAAATGGATAGTCATCTAATATGAAATATATTCTCATTCAATAAAAAGGGTTAAATAACAAATGAAAACTCCCTTACTATATCAGTAATGTAAAACTAGGAATCACATTGATTATTTGAATAACAAGAAAGATAACAAGTGATAAATTATAATTTGACTTAAAATATGCAATAAACATCGTCGATATTACATGTTATTCCATAAAATGAAGCTACAATCATACTTAAAATATGAATTTGTATCATAATTTTAAGTGAATTGATTTTTTTAGTAAACATCAAAGTTCTTACAATTTTCCACATATTTTGGATCACCATTGATATTATTCACTACTTATTTTTATGCAATCAATAACAAGTAAGAGAATAATATCAAGTGTTTTTCCAAATTATGAGGCATTGGAATATTTGTATAAATATTTTCATTTAAAAATTTAGTTACATAAATTTATATACAAAGGTAAAGAAGTCTCTTCAACAAATTTGAAGCATATAATAATAAGTTGGACATCGAGAGCAAACTCGACCATCCCCCACTCCCCCTATAATTTCATCTTTCTAATTTCTATAAAGACACATACATGGAGCAATTTGTCAAGCCAAATTGTCTCAACATTCTATTATAGGAATCATTCTTTCTTTCGCGGTGGCTCAAGATGGGAACCAATGTTTTTATGGATATTTATGGATGACCGTGACATATACCAACACCTTGTCCCTTATAAGCATTTTTATAGGAACATGGTGAAGGGATATAAGTTCCTTTGTTGAAAGGTCATATAAACCCCTAGTTTGTTATTATTGTTGTAATTCTCTAATATAGAGCTCCCCAACACTAGAGGAAACTCTTTAATGTTTTGTATAATCATCTAAACGACTCATATTCTTCATCAAGTGTGACAATGTTGTTTTTTGCACGAACGTTGATTCATTGCCTTTGAATTCAAGTTACTATAACCTTTTTCCAAGTCCTTAATGGCTTCCTCTCAAACTATTATGCCCCTTTTGTAGACGATGGGGTATTGTAATGGGAAAACCTTGTTAGATTTATTTGTTAAACTAAATTTGGTGTTGTGAAATATATAAGCCATTCTCATTGAGTCTGAACGTAACTCTTGTGGCTAGTTTTACTTTATATCTCTTCTACAACCTCCCTTGATTAACTGACCTCTTTCCTCTAGTCATTTGGGCCATCAAACAACCTCTAAAATATTTCATCTTTCTCTATTAGAAGTTCAAAGGTATGTCTTGTATAAAAAAATACTTTCCAATAAAATATAAACGTTCCTCAAAGTTACTAATAATTATTAATTATTCTAAAAATATAAATACTCAAAATTATCAAAAATCTTTCACTTTCTTACCTATTCAAATTCATCTATTAGCCAACATCCACTTCAATGTAATGGTCAAATTGTAAAATACATATTCATGATGGATTAGTAAGCCTAATTAGAAATGCTAAATAGGATACATGAGTTCCTTCCCGTACTTTGTTTCTCAAGTGAACTACCTATGGTATGGAAAAGAACTCAATGTTAGGTACCTTCTCGTACGAAGCTTCATAATATGCAAATTTTATTTTATTGGATGAAATTGACTTACATAATAAATTGCATCTAATTATGTCATTGATATATATATATATACATATATATATATATATATATATATATATATCATTATCAATATATACCTAAACCACCAAATACGATTATTTTTTCCTACATATTTCATAACCCAAAGACCACATAAACCCCCATCTATCACCAAAAACATAAACATTGTGTGTATCAAATTATTTGTATACCACAATTAAATATTTTAATCTACCTCTAGTGTTATACTATAATGTTTCTTATTTGTAGTGGCCATGGTATGGTTTTAATAAAAGATATAATACAATTACTTAGTTCATCAATATGACAAATCCATTACATCTTCCTCATTTATATGCCTAGTTCATACAAGTTTTACAAATATCTAGTTTTGTCATGTTACTAGTGCAACTTTCCAATCGGGTTATTTTAGGGATACAACTAAGTTTAGGTTTCTTCATAATATCAATTTTGTTACTTAAAAGTTGTGCATCAATTCATCCAAATTTTGATTATCTAGAAGAAAATAATCATATTATTGATTCAATTTTTGTTATATTCTGATGTTGTATACTAATTCAGTAATAGTTGACCATTTTTCTTTTCTAACACCACCCTTAGAACTGGAATCCACTAACACACTTTGACCATTGCCTAACAGAGGACATTGTTAAAAAAACACTAGAGGGGGGTGAATAGGGTTTTATAAACATTTTAACAATAATTTAAATCAAGCAATAAACCACAAAAGATTAGACAAGGGGACACAGGGTTTAGAGTGGTTCCACCCTTAGCAAATACTAAGGGAGTCAGTCCACTACCTAATTGTTTCCAAGTGCGATTTGAAAGCACCTATATTTTATTACCTCGTAAGGATGTTACATAAAATACAAATACCTTCCCAAACCCTTTGGACAACCTTCACCCCGAAGTCGTCTCACCAACATTGAAGCAACCTTCACTTGAAGTAACTTCAAGCTCCCCCTTGAAGTAGCCTTCCTCCTTGAAGTAGCTTCCCGTTGAGACGTTTTAGAAGTATTACAAAGTCCACCTTCTCCTCCGAGAAGACCCTTCTCCACCTGAGAAGATAAAACCTCTCCAATCTATAGCCTCCAACCTAGGAGTAGCAAGGAAAGTACAAAATAGATAAGAAGGAACAAGAAAGGAGAAAAATGGAAATTACAATTACTATTGTAGCACAAGACTTGATTTCCTATATTAAGTGTTTTGATCTCCTAACCAATGTGTATGGAAGTGGAAGTGGAGTGGGTAGGAGATGCTAGCCTATAGGACACGAAATTGGAGCAATGGAAATGAATAGCAAATGTTGGATTTGCTCAATTGCTCACAAGAATGGATTGCCAATTACAAGTATGTATACTCAAGGATTGCACAAGTGTGTATTGGCTGTCAAGGCATGTCCTATTTATAGGAATGGCTTATGAGTACTTAAGGACGTTCTAGACACTTTCTAGGGAATTCTTAGTGCTTAACTAGCCGTTAGTTGTCTACTAATTGCTTTAGCAACGACTAGTTAATTAATTCTAAAAAGTACATATAGAGTTCTTCTCGGTCGAGGAATTGTCGATCGAGACATCGGTCGGTCGAAGTCTTTGTTGACCCAGAGATTGTCTGGAGCAAGTGTATATAATGTTCGATTCCAACTTCCAACCACCTTTTCTGCTGGGTGTAACGGCTATTTGGGTCAATTCTCGGTCGAGGAGTTTGTCGACCGAGAGTGTCTCAGTCGAGAAGTTTGTCGACTGAGAATGACTCTGTTTCAATGTTTTGAAGTATGTACTAAGTGTGTGTATCAGTGTGCAGTTGTGATACTATTGTAGGGGATGACCTATCTAAGTGTTGTGTGTGGCTAGGGAGGATCTAAACACTTGATTTACATGATATCTAAGGACTTGTACATTATATACTTGTACAAGTTTTACATTTGATTACAATCATGAAATTTACACATTGTAAGCATTTAGATCTTCCAAAGTTGTGTCATCCACCTAGTTCCTGCAACACTCAAGTAGCACGTTAGATCCACAAGAATGAAATGTTTGTCATCATTAAAACAAAGGGATTATAATAATGTCTAATTTAGCCAACAATCTCCCCCTTTTTGAAGATGACAAACATTTCCAAAATATAATAACAGAAATACAAATCATATAAGTTTCATATCTGAATTTTACCTTTTGTAGCCATTCTCTTGTTTGCAAGTGTGTGCTGGCCGAGAGATTATGAAACTTATTTTATATTTTTGTTATTTTATATTTTTGATTTTATATTATTTCTCCCCGTTTGTCATTTCAAAAAGATAACCAAGATAATCATTTAGTGTCTTGTAATTCTCCCCCTTAATTTGATAATTAGATGCTCCCCCTTAATAAGATATTTAGTTTTAAAAGCAAGGGATGCAAACCACTTATTGTCAAATTTAGCCACAATTTATTTCTCAATCATTTACAAAGGATGTTAAGCCTTGAAATGACATGAGATCCTTTTAGATTCATGGCATGTGTTCTGATTTCTCATCCATTTTACAAGGGATGTTAAGCCCTAAAAATGACATGAGAATCCTTTAAGCTCATAGTAGAGTACACGAATGTATCTCTAACCAAATACATGGGATGTTAAGCCCAAATTTGTTTAGAGAACTCCATTAAGAACAAGATATATATCACATTCATGAATTTTGTAGACTCCTTTATTTTCATAGCCAAGATTATCTTAAAAATCCTAAGGTCATAACTTGTTTCAAACTTTCTTTTAAGATGTTTAAAAAGTTTTTGTGAACTCCCCCTTAATCTTATAATCAAGATAGCTTAAGGATTCTAAGGTCATAATAAGCATTAGATCATAATAAGTTAACCTTTTATGAGAGCTATGCACTGAATTAAAGTCTTGTTTTCAATATACTAAGATTGATTTACAAATAAACATTTGTTCAAGCTTATTTTAGGTCGACCTTGACTTCGACCTGGGTGTCCCTTGGTCAAACTTGATTTCAACCAAGAGGCAATTTCTGCAGATTTATAGTTTAAGCACTCTCATTTAGTTACACATTAATATGTGATATGATTAAATGTATATCAATTTGAAGCACTTTGAGTGATACCTATTTTGAAGAAGTTTTATCAATTGAAAACTTAATATAGGCATCACAATTAATTCTTTGTTCTTGATTTTCTTAGAGCAAGTTATATCCTAAGCAAATTTTTAGAATGTATGTTCTTCATTTTGATATCCACAGAGATTGTTCTTCTTATAAAAAGGCAATTTAACATATTCAATCATAGCAAGAATGTAGCTTTCAATCATTTATTTATAAGCAATATAATTTACATCAATAGAAATTTCCATAAGTTATGTTGTCACCATGATGCAAAATTATATCCTAAGAGCAATCCTATGTAGAATTTTAAGCAATGAATTTAGTACCTTGCTCTTGAGCTGGTTATAATTGAAATAGCTCTTTATTCTAAACAAGTCTCTTATTTTAAACTTATTTTTAGATTAACTTTTTTTATAATCAGTCATCCTTGAGTATAAATTAAGAACAAGTTTTATATCTCATAGAACTCAAGTTCTTAAAAATCAAGATTTTACTTTTGATTACTTAGAACAAACAACTAGATAAGATATTAATATTATTGTTCTAAGAAACAAACTATTTAGCTTGTCATAGTGTCATCTAGAAAAAAATATTCATTTATTTCATGGGATGATACAAGCCATGCACACGATAATCATTATCTACCATGTCAAGATGCATTTGTGCCATAGAGTTTTACTGTTATGCAAAATGGCATTTTCAATTATAACATCATCTTTATATGTAATGAGCTGGATCACAATGATCATTTTGAAAACAATATCCATTCATGGTTTGTATATATAGATCAAAGATTATTTTAGGCAAACCAAGTAAAAGATGAAACACAATGATCATGGTGAAATAGTAAAGGCATATCCATAATTATAATGATTATGATAGAACAATAGAAGCATATCCATAATTTCATGAAATACAAAGCAAATTTCAAGACACATGGTTTTTATATGGATAGACCAAGGAATATTTAGGACAAACCATGTAGATTATTTATAAAATAGTAATTAAATCAACATGGTTCATAATTTTTAGTTTTAAGCCAAACCATGTAGGAGATTATAGCAATTAAAATGAGCTTGCAATTTATGTTATATGTTTAAAGAATTTTCTCCAAGATTCATTGTTGATTTGCATTTAAATCAATCATTAATAGCAAATTGATAGCAAACTAGATCAATTTAAACATGTTCGATAGAGCTTTATTCGGTCGAACTTTTCTTCGATCGAATTTATCTCGATCGAAGATTTTCTCGACCGAGTATTCTACTATTTGTACATGTTTTATCATATTTTTGCAAGTTTAAAAACAGTAACCTGCTCGGTCGACTAATTATCGACCGATGGTGTTCTCGGTCGAACATTTTCTCGACCGAGAATATTTTTGTATTGTTTTTCAGTAATTATTTGCAAGTAAAACATAGATCACTTCCAATTCATTTATGCAATTTAAAACTCAGTTTAGTTGAGATGAAACATTTAAGTATCAAAATAAAATTTAGGTCAAATCTCAACTAATGATATTCAAATCTTTAGGTTTTAGAAACCCAAACTAAAACAATTATTAAAGATGTGTCTCTGCAGGTTTATTTAAAAATGTGTATTTTCAAGTTGGAAATTTTAATTACTTGAATTAATTTGTTATCTCATTATGTTGAGTTGAGATAGACATAAAGATGTACAATTTAGAGTCGTTGGTCATATCTCAATTTAATTTAATTTATTTAGTTTGGGGTTTTGGAACCCATACCAACTCAACATCCTTTTTCTTGTAAGGACGTGAGAAGGAATAATGTCCAAGACGTAAACAATAATGGCAACATATAGAATCAATCTCATTTCTCTTTTTATGAGTTTGATCTAGATTGCTCTTGGGTACATATGTATACTTGCCTTTAGGTACATACATAGATTGAGTCTTTGGCGCTTGAGTCCTTCCCCCACTAGGTTTTTGATAGGATTTTCCTTTAGGCTTGTAACCTAGTCCTCTCCTTCCAATTTGACCATGAGAATCATTTAAGATCTTATCAAGAACATCGTTGTTTCTTAAGCTACTAACTTCTTGTTGTAACTTAGCAATCGCATCCATTCTCCTTTTGATATCTAAATTTTCTTGATCTAGAATAGATAATAAAGAATCTCTTTCTTTCACAATAGTATCATAATCTAGATGAGTGCATAAGATTGGTTGTTTTTTAAGATCATTAATTTGGGCTTGCAAGTTTGTCTTTTCTAGAGATAGAAGATTGCAATTTGCATCTATTGATTTCAGCTCAATAGCATGGTCTTTAATAGTTGAGTTTAATGTCTCCTTAAGATCTTCATTTTCAGATGTGAGAGCAAGAAGTTTAGCATGTAACTATCATTTGTTTTATTAGATTTCTTTAATTTCTTGTTGCACTCAATATACTTATCATGTGTCTCTTGAAGGCTAGCAATTAACTCTTCTTTAGATAAATAAAAAAGGCTTACATCTTCTTCTTCTTCACTTATTATAGCAATAAGGCATTCTTTATGCACATCTTCCTTCTTTAACCTCCATGGACAGCTAGGTGTTGTGTGTCTTGTTCCTAAGCACCAATTACATCTTGTTGAAGATTGGTCCAAACTTCTCCTTTGCTTGCGGTTGTAGACACCACCACCCTCCATTCTTCAAGACTCGATTAGAGTTTCTTGAAGCCCCTGCTCTGATACCAAATATAAAAACACTAGCGGGGGTGAATAGGGTTTTATAAATATTTTAACAATAATTTAACTCAAGCAATCAGCCACAAAAGATTAGACAAGGGGACACATGGTTTAGAGTGGTTCCACCCTTAGCAAATACTAAGGGAGTCAATCCACTACCCAATTGTTTCCAATTGGGATTTGAAAGCACTTGTATTTTATTACCTTGCAAGGATGTTACATAAAATACAACTACCTTCCCAAACTCTTTGGACACCCTTCACCCCGAAGTCGTCTCACCAACTTTGAAGTAGCCTTCCTCCTTGAAGTAGCTTCCCGTTGAGACCTTTTAGAAGTAGTCCAAAGTCCACCTTCTCCTCCGAGAAGAACCTTATCCACCTGAGAAGATAAACCATCTCCAATCCGCAACCTCCAACCTAGGAGTAGCAAGGAAAGTACAAAACAGATAAGAAGGAACAAGAAAGGAAAATGAAAATTACAATTACCGTTGTAGCACAAGGCTTAATTTCCTATATCAAGCATTTTGATCTCTTAACCAATGTGTATGGAAGTGGAAGTGCAGTGGGTAGGAGATGCTAGCCTATAGGACACGAAATTGGAGCAATGGAAATGAATAGCAAATGTTGGAGTTGCTCAATTGCTCACAAGAATGGATTGCCAATTACAAGTATGTATGCTCAAAGATTGCACAAGTGTGTATTGGTTATCCTAAGGCATGTCCAGTTTATAGGAATGGACTATGAGTGCTTAAGGACGTTCTAGACACTTTCTAGGAGGTTCTTAGTGCTTAACTAGTTGTTAGTTGTCTACTAATTACTTTAGCGATGACTAGTTAATTAATTATGAAAAGTGCAGACAGAGTTCTTCTCGGTCGAGGAATTATCGATCGAGACATCAGTCGGTCGAAGTCTTTGTCGACCGAGAGATGGTCTGGAGCAAGTGTATATAACATTCGATTCCAACTTCCAACCACCTTGTCTGTTGGGTCTAACGGTTATTTGGGTCAATTCTCGGTCGAGGAGTCTGTTGACCGAGAGTGTCTCAGTCGAGGAGTTTGTCGACCGAGAGTGTCTCGGTCGAGAAGTTTTTCGACTGAGAATGACTCTGTTTCAATGTTTTGAAGTATGTACTAAGTGTGTGTATCAGTGTGCAGTTGTGATACTATTGTAGGGGATGACATATCTAAGTGTTGTGTGTGACTAGGGAAGATCTAAATGCTTTATTTACATGATATCTAAGTACTTGTACATTATATACTTGTACAAGTTTTACAGTTGATTACAATCATAAAATTTACACATTGTAAGCATTTAGATCTTCCAAAGTTGTGTCATCCACCTAGTTCCTGCAACACTCAAGTAGCACGTTAGATCCACAAGAATGAAATGTTTGTCATCATCAAAACAAAGGGATTATAATAATGTCCAATTTAGCCAACAATTGTGACTCTAGAACTACAATTATTGGCAACATTAGGAGACTAGTGAAGCTGGGATACTTAGTCTAGGAGTGTCATATATAGAAATAATAGAGATATCCCTTGACCTCCACTACCAAACATTTAAATAAATTAGCTCTTATACATCTATCACATTGTAGAACATCTTTTTGTCATGGTACCAGTACAAAAAAAAACATACATAGAAGGTATATCATGTGATGACCTAGGCGCTGAATTCTAACTTCCTATACTAGACCTACTTCTATTGTCCAAAGAATCAAATGCGCTGGGAGTACAATGATCTCCAAATGAAGGTAGACCTCTTCTTGATTTTTTAGAGAAGCCTCTACTCCTGTTGGAACCTCCAAAAATGGATTTCCACCCTCCTCACATCCCTTATAGGTGCACATAGACTCCTATATCATCAAGGATGCATCTTCAAACTCTATGATGGTCTCATAATCTTACCCGATGATAACAAACAAGTAATGTCTGATCTCATTATTCAAGCTTGTTTTAAACCTTTTATGTTTCTTCACCTTGTTCAACACCAACTGGAGATAATAGCTCACTAATATGTGTACAACTACCTTGTACTCCTCCACCCATAGCGCACCATGTCATAAGCTCTTTAATATCCTAATCTAAATGCTTAAGAACAAAGACCAAAGTACCTTAAAATGAAACTCCAATATCGAATCCTTCTAGGTTAGGATTCAACCTCACATGATTACATCCATGTTCCTCCACCACAACTAGTCACCCCCTTCAATGAGTACACTCCAAAGTTGATCTTCTAAGATTTTAAAGCTAAAATATATATAAACTAACGGACAAACAACAACCATAGGGGAAGGAGAAGGAAGAGTAGGCACTATATCCTGCAAGTAGTTATTTGAATTACCTTAAAGATTTGGAGCAGGAGGAAGGAAATCGAGACGAGCATGAGTATACCAAGGCCTTCTTAGAGTGCATCACCTCCTGATCAGGCTCTTCCAATGTCTCACAATCAAAACCTTATAGGTTTAAAGAACCCAATGTCACATGGAAGTACATATTGGAAAGGAATGCCACACCAAGGAAGAATGCCATGTCCACGAGAATGTAGAAGTGGCAAAGAGAAAGTGGAAAGTGCTTAAATCCATCAAAAGTAGAAGACACAAAGAGAATGTGTTTATCCCAATCGTAGAGGGGAAGAAAATTTTGGCATCGCAATAGAGAATTAGACACCATGCCTAGCAGAGGAAGAGGAGAACAGTGGAAAGTGAAACAATAGAGAAGGAGGCACCATGCCCGATAAAGCAAAAGAGAAAAGTGTGAGGGAGATATGGGGAGGAGCAACAAAAATAGTGGTTGCTCGGGGAGACATATTAGATAAGGTGAACATGAGTGAATAGTCAAACGGTGTATTGGTCAGGGGTTTGTGTCACACATTGATTAGGATTTAGATTGTATATTGGTTGGGGGTTCAAGTCCAATACCACAAAGAAATTTCCTTCCAAAATTATTAGATGTTTCCATACCAATGATAACTAAGAAGACAAAAGAATGCATTCCTTGTTATATTGGAACTTAGTGTTTTCTTTTCATTAGTTACATTTGTAGGTAAATCGGAATTAATTAATAAATTAATTACTAGGGGAATAGATAGGTAAATAAAAATATCATTTCAAATGCGACAGATTAAGCACTTACCCCATCTTTTAATCGAAGTAATTTTTTCTTGCCTTTATGCTCATGCAAAAACAAAACATGATAATTTTGGTGACCCCCAAATGGGCCCCACTTGTAATGCTCAAGCAACTACATCTCTCTATCCTATTATATAAAAAAGACTGCCTATGTTGTTTGTCGAATCTGTTTACTTGTTTTTTTTCTTGGCTACTTTCTTCTGCCATCTTTTGTAAATTATTTTGAGTGTATTTTCTCATGATGTACTAAGTAATAATAATGGAGTTTCTTTAGAAGTATTTTCTATTGGGTTAATTATGTGGATAAGTTCAAAAAAAAGAATTTATTTAGCTCTGTATACATGATTCAACATCACGTTTACTTGTTTTTACAACCGTGAGCTCAAGGTATAATTATGTATTTATATGCTTATCTCTTGTTGTGGGATAAACAAACATTGCTTTTGAGTGTCTTTTCTCATGTCACGTAAAATAATAATAATGGAATTGCTTCAGAAATATTATTTTTTGGTTTTGAATAAGTTCAAAAAAAATCATTTAGCTCCATTTACATGATTCAACATCACGTCTATGTATTTTTGCAGCTTGTTTGTGAGCTCAAGGTACAATTGTGTGCTTATATGTTTAATTATTTTCATAGCATACTTAAAGATGGCAATCATGTCGAAGGGAGTCAACGAGATTTCTCTTTTAACAAGTTGTAACAAAATTGTAATGAGTAATAATTATATACTAGCAGTCAAGAGAAACATGACCAAAAAGTAGAGAATATGTTACTTTTGGAAATGATTTAGCCCGTCGCATCGGGGTTTGAGTCCCATAGAGTGCGCTGCTCGGAAATGATTTAGCCCGTCGCGTCAGCCGGCCAACGATACGACTTACTGGGCCACTGTCCTTGCGGGCGGGGTAGTGTCTCCCAGGTTTTACCTTGCCAGGACTTGTCACAATGTGGCGAACCCTGGTGAGGGGTTCCCCGGTCAAAAAAATGTTACTTTTGTAATCATACACTATAGATCGGAACGATTCAACTGAAAACTAATTGCATTAATAGATTTTAACAGTATATGTATATTAGTCAGCAATATGTATTGCACATGTTCGGAAAGGGGATCATGTATGCTTGCTTGCACTAGTGGTTAAGATAAATTTGAAAGGATGACTTACATATTTTCCTGCTTGAGTGAGATCTTTGGATATATAAGTAAAAAAAATTGTGAGACAATGTATGTGCTTCGACATTACTTATTATTTTTTGGATTAGAAATAATTTTGATAATCACATTCTATAAGTCATAGGGAGTCAATTAATACTTAGTGGAGTTGTTCTATTCTAGCGAATTATGTTTAAACTATTTTAAATAATAATTATATATTCTAGATTCATGTCTACTATCCTATAAATAAAGGATAAATATGGGATGTGTTTCATTCTAGTGTGTATGTTTGCTGACGAGATTCAAAATAAAACGTCTTCCACTGTGACATATGCACACTTTTATTTGTTTTAATTTCTTACCCTATAAATAAGAAACATTGTTGTGTCTCATACTTTTGGATACCTTACTGGTGCGTCCCCGCTAGTGGTGCAACACACTAGCCGATTTAACCCGACTAGATGCGCCCCACGAGGTTGGAACACATGGGATGGGATCTTGCTTTCGAAATTTATAAACCTAAACTAGCTACCTACGTCTACTAAAACACTACACCCGCAAGTGTACGGGGTCGTGTCGTAGTATAGGAAGGCGGCAAGTAAAGGGTCGATCCACAGGGAAAAGAGGGGGCGCTAGAGCTAGGTTCCTACTGTGGAGACTAGGGTTAAGGGTTTAAAGGTTGTTTTGATTGTTAACTAAGGATGAACAAGAATGCAGTCAAAGAAAGGAATGAAATCTACGTTAACCCTAGACTAGATTAAGGTTAAACAAGCAAGAAAGGATTAAGCTAGGTATGAAAAGGCAAATTACACTAAGGCAAGCAAGAGAGACGCAAAAGAACAATTAAAGAGCTACACTAGCATGAACAAGGCAAGAGCAAGGAAAGAAGCTAACTAAGTAAGAAAAGAACTAAATAAGCTAAGCAAGCACAAAACTAGGGTTTTAAGCAGTAAAGAGATGCGTGGGTTGTTTAGGGGTATGAACTTATCACTTAAGTTGGGGGGTGACATGTGAACATTATGATTCCATTTAGATTATCCAAACCAAACAACACTTTAGAGTCTAATGAATTAACCTAAGCTACTAACTGGCCATGGATATGTTAGGTTGTGTATAAGGGAACTAGTCCCTAACACCCCCTACTACCCTTATGAGGCTCAATTGGGTTAGGGATTAGGTTCAATTCAATTAGAGTCTAATCAAGTCTAGGTTTCTAGATTAGACATTCCTAGGGCAATTAGGGGCCGAGGGTAGTAATGGGGAGGTGAAATTAGGGTTTTGGACCCCAATTCCCTCACATTCTAGCCTTGAGAAGGCTCCATGCTAATTGCACTAGAATTATCTAATCTAGCTACTTAGATCTCTCACTTAGGTTTAGGGAGATTGATTAGGATGTAGGAAGATGGGAGGCAATCTAGGGGTCCAAGAATTGGACCTAGGGGCAAATCCCAAAATTCACACATACAAGCAATTTGTCTAAATTCTTAGGTGATTTCACACACAAACCAACAAGCAATCCATGGAGAAAGAGATAGAAATAGAATATAATTATTAACAAATAGAATTACAATGTTTACATGCCATTTTCCCCAACATGGTATCAAAGTAACATAATTTCCCCCAAACAGCCCACCCAAGGGGCCTAGCTACTCATAACAAAGCAAAATACAAAAAGAGAGAAGAAAGAGGTAGAAGAAGCAAAGGAGCTCAGAGTAGTGGCTGAAATCCTTCTCTCCAGCAGTTGTAGGGTCGTCCTCCTCCTTCTTCTTGGATGGAAAGGTGTAGAATGGTGGTGGGAAGTGGATGGAAGGCTTAGATATGGGGGGTTATGTGGTGGAAATGGTGAAATGGAGTGGATTTGAGGTGGAGGTGAAGTGGAATGGAGTGGAGGTGACAAGGGGGCGAAAATGGGACTCTAAGCAGCCAACCCCCGACCCTCATCCACCACTAGGGCTTATATAGGGATCTAGGGGGTCTAGGGTTAAGTTAGGGGCAAAATGGGGAAAGTAGTGAAAACTATGTGGATTTTGTGAGTAGCACGGCCGTGGTGGGTAGGGTAGACCACGGCCGTGGTGGATGGGCATGGTCATGGGTTTATTAGAATGTAGAGATCACAGGGAGGTGTGCATGGATGGCCACGGTCGTGGGGGATCACCACGGTCGTGGTGGACACCTATGGCCACGGGCATGTTGATCACCACGGTCGTTTTGGCCATTTTCATCGATTTCTGGGTGTTTTACTGATTTTTTGTACTTGGGGCATGTCCACCACGGCCGTGGGGGCTCATCACGGTCGTGGTGGTGTCTCTCCCATGCATTTAAGCCTTGAACTTGATCATCCATGGAGGGTATTGCTTCAAAACTTTCTTTGACCACTTGGGGTAGGTTGGAAGTGATTTTAGCCTCATTTTGAGCTCCTCCAAGCCTGAGGAAACCATAGACTGGACCATCCTCTTTCCATGCCATCAATTAGTGGACAAAGTACCTATAAAATATTCAAAAAGACTCCATAAGTGCATTTGATATAAATAAGCATATTGGGGGGAATGACATGCAATCTAACAGGTATAGATGTGATTGAAGAGCAAAAAGACACAAGATTCATCCCTAAAATAGGGCTGAATCACTTACCTCCTTTTCCAATCTACTGATGGGCCTATTTAAACTCATTTCATTTGATTTTCTTTTACAACTTTTTAAATTACTTTTTGCTGCCACACATAAGGATGATAACGGTCTTAGAGAAGTGTCACATTTTGGGTTCTTGGGTCCATCAATCCAAAAAGTGTGTGTATTTTAGTCGATTTGATGTGTGCCCATCTCTTTGTGCAATTTCTATGTTCTAACAGTTTGTTTTCATGCTAATCAATCACATTTTTTAGCGTCGTTAAATGTTATAGAGAGTCAACTCGAGCTGCTCTTTTAGTGAGATGTATATAAACGATTTTGTATAACAGTGTTACCTCACTACATGTTGTATTCATTTTTCCTAGCTTCCTGCTACTTAGTTAGCCACTTATTTATTAATGCTGACTTATTTTTGCAATTTATTTTTTAGATTACTTTTTGGTTTCCATGGCAAAAAAGGAGAATGGTGGTGTTATAGCAATGCTATGTTTAGATCATGCATGATCATTGATCTAGCATATGTGCCACCGGCTATGTGCTTCTCGGCGATGAGCCTGTTGGGCCAACGTGTGTTTTCCAGCCCAAGAACAAGAAAGCCCAGTAGGACTAATTGTTTGTTGCCGCAAAGGGGTATATATACCCCGGTCACCCAGCCGGGTCAAGCCTGGCCAAAGAACAGTTGCCAATTGAGAAGCAAGGGCAGCCGCCAAAAGAGAGTTAGCCGACGCAACTGTAAATTGAAAAGGGCAGCCGCCAAAGTAGAAAAAGGCAACATTTTGGAGACGAGAAAGAACACGAAGGAAGGAAGGACAAAGAAAAAGAAAAAGAAGAAGAAATGAAGTCGGGCAAGACTGCCAAGACATCCAAGTGTCTTCTTCAGACTATCTACTACTACACGTTTTGTAGAAGAAGTCATCTTTTTGGGAAGTTCTAGGATGGTACAATTGTATGGATTTTTTTTTCTACGGTGTGATATCTTCTTACTTTTCTTTCTTAGTATATTATCTTGAGTTTGGAGTCAAAATGCAAGAGGAAAAATTGTATCTTTACTTTTTATAGTGGATTTGCCTGTGGTTGGCCTCGTGATTTTTCCATCACACATTGTGAAGATTTTCCACATAAAAATTGGTATTTTTTTCCCTCTATTTTCTTGTGATTATTATCTTAGATTTACATGCTCGTCAGTAACACTTTCACATCTTTTTTTTTATTACATCATGGTTGCATAGCATATATGCACATATTACCATCAACAAACCTATCAGAGCTGTTATTTTCACCTATATACTTGTTACTTATTAAACCTTGTGTTTACCTACTTACATCGTTGCAGGCCTAAATTGTAGCTATTATCTTACTAGTTTATGTAGGCAGTGCGCTAGCTTATGCATACATCCTTCTAGCTTGTGTTGACAATTAGCTAGATGTGTAACGGATTATGGATAATTATCTCGACTCTTTTTTTCAACTTGCCTTTTACGGATAAATATAATGTTTCATGGATGCCAAAATCTCAAAAGGCTACACTACATTATATGTGAGTTTTGTATGCATGATACAACAACACGCGTACGTGCTTCAATAACATATCAACGTAATTAAACAATATGTATTTGAGCTCATTTGGTCCAATCTGTTTGTGTTCTTATGTGGGTTGCGTCTTAGCTTATGCAAGAAGCATGCTAGCTTTATGTTGGCAGCCAGTTGAATGTGTCATGTGTTATGGATAAGTATCTCCACTCTTTTTTTTTAACTTGCTTTTTACAGATAAGAATGGATGTGTCATGGACCCTAGAATCTCAAACGACTATGGCATGTCTATGATCTCTATATGTATGTTTCTTTAAAACATGTCTATATCCTTCAACAACCTATCCACATACTTCCACAACTTGTTTTTGAGTTCAACAATCCAATCTATTTTTGTGTTTACTTGCCTCTCTCTTTTTAGTGCAGAGATCATTTTAATAATTACATAGTATAAAATGTTGGAAGTAACTCCGCCTATGTTTCGTTCATTTTTTACAAATGTAGTTGGTTCCAAGCCCGGGTAAAGCAAGAAGGTTGGTGGTAGGTTGCCATACAACCACAAAAACTTTGTCACTCTATTGACGAGTCACATAATAAAGCTTTATAGAGGATTATTGAGCAGAGGCTAAGATCTATAATGCATATATCAAACAACTAATTTCGTTTCATGTATGGAAGATCAAGATCAGATGCTATTTTTAAAAAAAGATCTTCATATGGTTTTTATTGATTTGAAAAAGTCTTATGATCAAGTACCTAGGGAAGTGTTGTGGATAATTTTGAAGAAAAAGGGTGTGCAAATCCAATACATTGACTTGATTAAAACATGTATGATAGCTCTATTGCAAGTGTGAAGACTCATGGAGGACAGACACTAACTTTTTCTATCACAGTTGGGGTACACCAAGGATCCACACTCAACCCATATCTGTTGGTTCTTATTATGGATGAGTTGACAAAGACTGTTCAGGATGATATTCCTTGGTGCATGTTATTTGTTGATGATATTGTATTGATTGATGAAACTAAACACGGATTGAATGATAAAATTGAACTTTGAAAAAAGGCATTGGAATCAAATGGATTTATGATTAGTAGGAGCAAAACTGAGTATATGCATTGTAATTTTAGCCAATCTCGCAGTATGAATTGTGGAGCCAAGTTGGATGGAGTATATATACAAAATGTAATAAATTTTATTACTTGGGCTCTATTATTCAAATAGATGGGATGTCCAAAATGACGTTTGTCATAGGATCATTGTTGGATGGTTGAAGTGGAGAAGTGCAACTAGAGTGTAATGTGGTTGGAAGATCCCTCTCAGATTAAAAATCAAGTTTTATAGAACAACTATACGACCAACCATGCTTTATGTGAGTAAATGTTTGTCAGTAAAGAAACAAGGTCTCAACAAGATGAACGTGGCTGGAATGTGTATGCTAAGATGGATGCGTGGGAAGACAAGAAAAGATTGCTTGAGAAATGACTATATCAGGAATAAAGTGGGGTTGCAAGCTATAACGACCCCGCTTCCCGATAACCCCCAATTAAGGGAGACCAAGAGGTCAGAGGCATTATCCCAAAGCAAGATCAGTGGTTTTGCAAATAATCAACAATAATTAATAAATTCTACAACAACTAAGCTCTAAAATGGAATTAAAAAAATTCGTTTCTCATACCTTGCAAAATATAGGAGCAGATAGACTTTACCCCATATAACATTTATCTACCTAAAATCCTCCAATCTTTATTAAGCTTTATTCCATCATTGTCACTTTAAAGGAATATCTATTTTCTTGATAAACCTAAAATATTGATAAACAAAATAACAGTCAGTATAATGGATTATACTGGTATGTGGGGGAACCTATAATCATGTATTTAATTGTAACAACATATTGCAAGCAATTATGATTTAACAAAAAAAAATTTATGTTTTAAACATAACTACTCAATCCTTACATACCCTAACATCTGTGTTGTCACTGCAGTGGACATGGATACTACCTCTCATATGGTAGATCTCAACAAACCCCCATGATCTTACCTTACATGTAGATCAATACATAGGGTCGTAGAGTCGTAAGGTCCCACCCAAGGGTAGACCAACACATCGACTCGTGATAACTTGATGATCCTACCTCACGGGTAGACCATATACTAGGTTATCCGATAACCTGATGATCCTACCTCAAGGGTAGACCATGTACTAGGTCATCCTTCTCATTATTAACAAAGCTACAAAGGAGGACTAGGATTTGAGCTAGTCATGCACGTATAATTATGGTGATAGTCATAGTCACTTCATAGTTGCATGAATTAAAAGTCAACCAAGCAATTATTTCCACACAACCGGTAAAACCTAGAGAATCACCATGAAACTAAAGCGATTTAACCATAAGCGTAACCACATACCTAATTTTGGAGTCTCAAAGTAGCAATATATCCAAATCCAACTAGATGTCCAATCAAACAAGCCAATCAATCAAGCAAGCAAACATTGATCCTGAAAACATGTATAACACCTAGTTGTTACCATGACATCCAAACAACTCTTTATTGACTTGAGACACCTTTCTAAGGTTTCTAAGTCTCATTAGTATTCATTAGGGTTTCTTAGCTCAATTTCTCAAACTTTATCCCTTTTTAGGTCACCAAACCCTAAAATAGCTTTTCTACTCATAAAACCCTAATTACTCAAATTATCCACATTTAGGATCTTTTATACTCAAATTGTCTTGGGATCATCATATCTCTATTTTATTCATGGATTTTCACAATTAAAACCATAAAAAGTCATATTCACTTAAATTAAGGTTTGTAAGCCCATTAATGCATATTCATGTACATGGAACCCTAAATTAAGCCAACTATGCATAAAGATCATCTTTTTAGATCTAATTCTTCCTTTTATTAACAACAAGTTAATATTGGATTAAAACATCCAAAGAAAACTATTAAAACTCATTCATATCAAAATTAGGGTTTTCCATAACTAACACCATTAAAGGTGACAACTTTAAGTAATTTTTGAATTAGAAGCATATTCAGATCCTGATTATATTTTTATTGGAATCATCACGTTCTCCTAATCAATTTTTGTATATAATTTGTCCACATATGAGCTACCAATTTATTTCTAGGATTTTAGTGAAATAGCTTACTTTGGCCAATGGCAGCATGCCACGTCATCCTTTTTATTTTTCTTTTCCGACTATTTCTTCCCTTGGCTCACGGATCTGGGCACTGGATCCGGCTTCCCCTTGACTCGATGACCCACTTCGTCTGTTGCCCCTCTCCGCACAGAGCCCACGCGGATACTCTGTTCAACAGAGTAAACAGAGCAACGGCGTGACCTAGCTCCGGCCGCTCCCAACAACCATCCTTCATGGCAGTGCTTGACAACCTGCCTCGCCCCGATGGTCCGCACCCAAGGAACTTCAGGTTGACTGGCTTCGGGGCGAGGATAGTCCACGGGACCCCTTCGTCCTCTTCCAAAGGTGAGGTATTGGGCATTGCGTCCAAAAGGAATATTGGAGGCAGATAGATAGATCTGGAGTAGATGAACTCGCAAAAGGAATTGGGGTGCTCTTCTCCTCCATTTGACTTATTTCGGGGTGTCCCTAGATGTGACAAAGTGAGTTTTTATAATATTTCTTTCTCTTAAAAATTTTATTATCAAATTTTGTTGACCAATATATCCTCATAAAAATTTCCTCACTCAATTGGACAAATATGTGTCACAAATTGCAAAATATGCGAACCCTAGTATGCTATTACGATAAAATACATATGTTAATGTATTTAGTAAATGAACACATTAAATATTCGAATTTGGATCTCAAATTTTTATCATAGTAGCATAATGACCTTATAAAACTACCCCTGAAATTTGGTTGCAATTGGATCAACCAATTGGGAGATATGACCATCTTAATTTGGTTCATATTCCATTTCATTTTGGACCTTAGGGCCTAAGTTCGGATTCCCATTTGATATATATATATATATATATATATATATATATATATATATATATATATATATATGTCACACACCTTTTTTTGGTTGGAGGCGGATTTACAGATTAGGGATCAACCACGACCACCCGATCAGTTGATCAGGGATCGCATGAGATCGAACGGACCCCGGGTCATCCCCAGCCTCCCGTAAGACCGAGTCTACACCTCCAACAGAACAACGACTCGTCCAAAATATCTAGCGCTCAAGTCTCGTTCCCTCTCCACGAGATTTTTGGAGGAAGCTTTCTACTCTAAAAAACGAACCTAACAACCCTCTACTCACCTCCCCTCGTCCATGAAATAGGGAGAACGAACTCCTGACTTCCTCACCCTTTCCCCTGGTGGCGGCAGTAGATTTAGGGATTTACTGCTCGCTTCCTCAAACGCCTATATAAGGCCTCCTCTAGCTCCACCTTTCTCGCTTTAAACATCTTGCATTCTCAATTGCAAGCATCGACACCCGAACACTGCTTCCCCAATCCACCTTCACCTTGCATGATCATGACCCTTCTCCTTTCCATCAGAGCCTCTACTCCTCAATCAACTGGGGCTACACGCTCCTGGGATCCCGATGAGTCGAGCAGCACCCCCGGTTGGAGTCGCGAAGGTCTAGCACCTCGGGTCGACTAGCCGCCGCAGCTGAGCTCAAAGGTGCCATCGCCGGCGAGGTCCAGGGCACGTCGAGTAGCAGGGAGTGGACATAGAGTCTCACGAACCTCACGCGGAGCTTCATGACCCCTCAATCCAGCCGGAGGGCAGGTAAAACCTTAAAACCCAATCTCGGTTCATAGAGCCTCCTGCCATCGTAATCGGAGTTGTGGTTCACCTCCGGCGAGCTTCTTGGGCTCGTTGAACTGAGGGAGATCCCGTGAACGCAACTTGCTCATACTCACACACTCAGCGCCCACCTAGCTACCCCACCCCTTCACCATTCCTCACCTCAGCTAGCTGCTGCCATGGCGCGAGCAACAGACAATCGAACCAAATGAAAACCCCACTCTGTCCAAGCGTGGTCACGCACAAAGACTTCAACCCCAAGGGGCATTGACGTCCTTTACTCCCTCCTCTAATCCGCAAGGCCAGCCACCTTGTTCTTTTTTTCTTTTTATTTTATTTATTCCTTTAAGTTTTACCTGATTGGTTAGCATTGTAAAAACCTTTAAAAATAGCTCCAGTGTCCGAAAAATACCCACAAAATATCCTTGTTCTCAGAAAAATGAGAAGAACATGTATAAATTATCATTTGTACCAAATCCAACCCTAGACCGAGACATCTTCTATATGACCTTGTTTTATGTCATTTCTTTTGTCTTTAATAGTGGAATATAAATATGAAAATAAAGGACAGTACTTGTAGTAACTCTTTAGCTTTAGATCTGACCCTATTTTCCCTAAATCAAAACCCTAGGATAATGATCAATAACGGGCTCACATTTATGAAATATGGATGACCCTTATTTTTCTTCTCTCTTTAATTTGTGATTATGGAAATCCTCTAATTGATTAATTAAATATTATCTTTTAAATCAAACTTTGTATGATGGATCAGACCTGATATAGTCTCAAGACCCAAATAAAAGATGAATAATCCCTAATCTGAATTAGATAGCATAAAAGTAATGATAGCTAAGAACATATCTTAGCCTTGGTCACATGGACCAATTGTAATAGTGTACCCTTGCTTTCTGTGCAGGGTGACTTATTGCTTGTTGATTCTAAATTCGTGGATACCTGATCTAAACAAGCAGGTACGTGGACTTATAAGTATAAGACTAGATTTCTGGTTGCCTATGATATGTATACCTTGAATGCTCATATTTGAATATGATTGCTTGGTTGACTAGTATGAGTTATACTTCGCCAAACCTAATGAAACATAAATGGTTATGATGGGTTGTAGCTACTAGAGCACATAGCCTGGTGTGGATGTATGTTGCCTAACATGGATGTATGTTTCCTTGGCCCATGTTAGATGTATGATGATATTATATTGCCCACACTAGATGTAAGTCAAGTGCAATATGTGTAGTACAACCGCATCAAAAATGATTGTAATAAAAAGGATGTTTACATGATTTTCGTCTTAAGAAATGGTTTTATCTCTCTTTTCTTCTTGTTCAAATATTTTCCTTTATGCAACCTTATTAATGTAACTTTAACCACGTACCAGCTTTGCTGATGTTTTGTTTCTCGTATTTTCTAGGTGCAAGGAGCAATTGACAACAAAGTGAAATGCATGCTCAAAGTACCTGAAGGCATAAAATAATAAACTTGGAGGATATAATAGATAGATCTTTTCCTCTTATATCATTTCTTGCTAGATGTTAGTTTAATTCTTTTCTTAGTTGAAATTGAGGATGATTGAGATCCTATGTAATAAAGTTAACTTTCTCTAGAACAATATTTTATCTCCATATGTAATGACTTTATTATCCTTATGAATGAATGTTTGTGTGGCATTATATGATGATGTGGACTTGATCTTGGCTCAATCTCTATTTTAGTTGACTACCTTAATTTCTTATATTTTCCTTTTTGACATCTATAGATATGAGTGCACGCATATCTATGAATGTCACTATGGAAAGTATATAGAAATTGGGGGACGTCACACTAGAGCTCCTTATATAGGCACCAGAGGAGGCACCGCTAATGGAGTCCTAATCCTCGTCAATTTGGGGAAAGCTATGATTCTCATAACCATAATGAGAACAAAGGATCATTCAGTTTGTTTCCTTCTCCTGATTCCAAAAGTACACTTTCCAAAATCTATCAGAGTCTAGATATGGAAAGAGGGATGGAGGGGATCTCCTTCTACTATAGCCAGATTTCCCAATTTGTCTCAAGCTAGGAGACAAGCAGTAACCATCAGATTAGAAATCAACGGCCACATGGCCTCGTATTAGAACATAAAATGTGACATTTAAAGTTATCTTTTACACTTTAGGAAACTTACAAAATTCATATCTCTCAAACCTTTTATCATTTTAATCCCAAATATTAGGAGAAAGTCCATAATGACTTAAACTACTTGTGTGCCAAGCTTGGGACTCAAACTCGAAAGTATAAGATACTTTGCTTCATATGCAAGTTATATCTTAAAAATGCATATTTTATACATATTTTCTCTATCTTATTCTTTTATATCATTTATTTGGTTTCCTTTTACCATTAGAAGCCTTGTGGATTCGAAATATCATCCATGATGAGTCAAACACCCATCTTTCCACATATTTCTCATATTTTCCTCATTATCTCAAATTTCCTTCTGAATAATGCATTATTTGATTTCTTCTTTTTCTTTTAATCGTATTGGACTCATTAACATTTTATGATCCACGAAATCACATACACAAAGGAAATATTGCAAAGGGAATCCATTCAATACATATAATTCATACAATTCCCATAGTCATATATTTATTGGGAAATTTGCATTTCCCACCATATGAACCCAAAAATTGGGGTTGTAACATCCTTCCCTTCTTATAAGAATTTTACCCTCAAAATTCCACCAAACATACAAACAATCCAGGATAAAACTTTCCTATGTCCATCATTGGCTCCCATGTGGCTTCATCGTCTCCATGGTGCTTCCAAAGAACCTTTATCATCTTCTATTCTTTACTCATGAGCTCTCTCTCACCACGATATCTCGTACCCTCATAGGTGACTCAGGGTAACTTAGCCTCATGTGGAGTCCAATAGGTTCAAAGCTCATCACATGGCTTGGATACCTCACATAGTGCTCTAGATCGAACACATGGAGCACATCATATTATCCTGAGGGGTAGGGATATACATAAGCAACTCCACCAATACATCTCAAATGGATCCATGTATGGGGGACTCAGATATAGCTTAGAGGGGTCGGTTTTTCATAACACATGTTTACCCACAGTAAACTGCATGTCAGTCTGCTTTGTATCGGCTCACGATTCTTGTCGATCCTGGGCTTTCTCAGCCATTTCTCGATCGAAGCGTCTTCATCTGCATACACTGTGGTCTCTTTGACCTTCACAAGGTCCTCTCACCGACATCATCCAAGTGAAGTGGTGACCGACACATCCTCCCTCACAAAGCTTCATACATCCCGATATTGGCTATGGTGGCTATCGTTACAAGCAACCTCTGCTAGGGCCAGGAACTATTCCCATGTATCACCCTGAACAAGCACATATGCTCTCATCAGACCCTCTAAAGTCTGGATCATACTCTCTTGACTGTCCATCAGTCGGGGGTGATATGTTGTACTCAACTAGCATCTAGTTCTTCTTACACCTACTTCCACAATATGGAAGCGAACTTGAGGTTATGCTCAAGATATTAAACTCAGATTACGGTGTAGTTGAACTATCTCTCTCTCATATATACAGTTCAACCAAAATTGTCATACTAACAGTGCTCTCTCTTAGGCAAGGGATTAGGTCAACTTGGTAAGGCGATCTACCATAACCCATATTGTATCATGACCACTCTTGGTCCATGGGAGACCAACCACAATGTCCATGGTACTCTACTCCCATTCCCTCTCAGGGATTTCTCATGATCTGTAGCAACTCATTGGGTTACTGGTATTCGATCTTCACCCTCTGGCACGTATGGTGACAGACCACATGCAACTCTATAACCTTCTTCATGCCAGGTCCTCAAGGGCCACATACAAACCTTAGCCATCTTGGTAGTACCATGGTGTACGATGTACTTAAAATCATGAGCTTCTAGCATGACATGATTCCCTAAAGGTGACCCCTCATAAATCCTAAAACACTCCAGTAGTGGATTTTACCACCTTTTTCTCCTGAGAGGTATATCTGAGGTCCTTCAAACAGCCCTTTTATCTCATCAAGATCTAGACTGGCTAACTGAGTAACCACCAACTTAACCAATGAGTCTAGTTGTATCTGGGTGTTAGCAACATAGGCCTAGTCTTCTAATGATCACCGGGTTCACCTAGAAACCTCTTTCAGACCTCTCTATCAACTAGACAAGGCAACTATACACTTGATCTGTATCTCAGCAAAGAGTATCAGTTTCCACAACAATTTCCTTATATTCTAGGTGATGGTGAAAACATAAACCTTCATATACTCCACTCATCACCCTCATCTCGGGTTTAAGTCTAATTGAATTAAGAAAACTTCAAGATCATCATCTCTATTACCATACCCAAGATGCAACTCTTAGGATGCAAACTGCTTTTGATGAGAACGTCCTCATATGATGATTACCTTTATTCTCTTTGTGTTTCCAAACCACATATCCACCATAATTTCAAAAGGTGTGGTACTTCCTCTATCCTCAACATAGTAAAAAGGTTTCAACTCATATTACCTTTATCCTTGGTATGGCATGCATTTTGTCCTGTCTCTCAAACCCATAACAAGATGAAATAAGCATTTGGCTGCAGTCCAAATATAGAGTTCAACCTGTTCCAAGAGTAGAGATGGTGCATCACACATTGCCATCACACTTCCTGTTACGACCCCACCTTCCGATAACCCCCAATTAAGGGAGACCGAGAGGTTGAAGCCGCACCCATAAATTCTGGATCAAAGGTTCAACATATAACCAATAACAATTATTAAATTTAACAGACTATACTGAAAATGGTAATAAAATTTTCTTTATCATACCTTTGAAAAGATTGGAAGTACTAGACTTCTAACCAAAGATGAACTACTCTAACTAGTCCCTCCTTGTTCTTTAATTCTTGATTTCACAATGTATCACTTTACTGTTTGTACTTTGGGATTTGTACCTAAATCGCCGACAAACAAAACAACGGTCAGTCGAAACTGGTATGTGGATGAAACAATAATCAAGCAATTATGCTAACAATGTAATCAAGTAATTAGTCTTTTTAACAATCAAGATTACATTTTAAGCCAAACTACTCAATCCATACTTATCCACAACTCTGTGTTGTCCCTGTAAGGACTTATATGGTACCTCTATAAGGTGACTTGATGGACTTACCCTCTAGGCAGCCAAAGTCTTTCATGACCTGGTGGATCTACCCTCTAGGTAGACTTTGTACCAGGTCAGCCATTACGACACAGAGAGGATCAATGATTGAGCTAGAAGGCATATACATTATGTGATAGTCATATTCACTTTATAATTGCATGAACTAAATTCATCCAACAGTTAATTCATGTCATCGATGAAAACTTTGGAAAACCTCGAAAAACTAACTCGAGATATTCATAAGCATAACCACATACCTTTAATTGCACTTTTCAAGATAATAACCCAATCTACAAGCAATGAGGAAGAGAAATCCTGAAATAAAAGTACCAATTTCTTTTATTAATAATTATCCAATTTCATTATTCAATTTAGGATTTCAATTCCATAATTAGGGTTTCTTCTGGAAATTAGGGTTTTACTTCTTCTTTCATCATTATCATCCTTAATTTATCAATCTACATAAAACTCCTAATTTCTCAACTGATTTCCTTATTTCATAAAAATATAATTTTTATCTCCTGTTATCCCAAATTAGGGTTTCCATGCAAATTAACCTTCTTTTAAACATTATAATTCCAAGTTAAGCATTTTTGCAATCAAATAGTAAATTAAACCACCATTATCATTATCAGAGTCAAACTTAGCAATTTGACCTATTGGATTACCAAATTACACTCTAATCATGCAATTAGGGTTTCTCATCAATATTTAATACACTTTATTAGCCAAATAAAGAACTTTTGCAAAACGAAGTGGAATTAGGTTCTGGAATTATTTTTATCGTATTCCTTGCATTTTTCTATACAACTTTCATATATAAAGTTTTCTCATTAGCTAATCCTAGCAATTTCTATTATTTTTGCAAGAAAAGTCCTTTTTCTGATTATTCGTTAGAGAGGGGAATTTTTACCAAAATTCGTAGTCGTTCGATCGGTGCGCCCTTTGGTCCGCGCCTTGATCCAATGCCCAGCATCGCACGTGCCTCCACTCAGCCCTCACTTAAGCACCGTGAAGCCCCGACCGTCAGATCCACGAGCCCACGGTGGTCTTTAGATCCAACAGTCTTCGCCCAACTTTGACCCGATCGTCCGGTCACGATCGAACGACCGCTGCTCTTCGTCTCCTTCTTCTTGTTCTTAACAAAGATGCGCGGCGGCGCCGCGGCGGAGGCTTGCCGGAGCTAGGTCAATCGGACGAAGGAGTGGGTAAGGGCACTCGAGAGAAGGCCGGTTGAGATCGTTAGGTTGCGAGGAACCGAGGGGTGCCTTTATATAGGCACTGGGAGGTCCCAATTAGGGTTCCCAAACTCGACCGCCATCCTAGTTCTAGCCCAATTGGGCGTTTCGCAAATCTTGCTCAAAACCTGGTAAAACCAGGGTCTAGGTTTTTCGTCCTGGTCTCCCGATCCCATTGGGACATAGACCTTGAGTGCACATGCACTGTACCGATCAGGAAAGCAAGGGAAAAATCCCCTGTATCGCGCTACAGTCTGAGTCCCTTTGGGACTCTGGACGATGAACCCAAACCATTGGATTAGAATCCAACAGTCTCCATTAAACGCGTTCAACCAAAAAGGGAAACAATTCCCAATTAATTGAATTATATTCCCAAATCAAAGGAAACTTGGATAATTAATATCTCCCAAACGGTTACTCCTTTCTTTACCAAATTTTGAGGGAAGCTTCATCATAGGTTTCTCTTCCTTCCTACAAATTAATAATAAGGATTCGATTCTTTTTCTTAATATGCAAGTTATCTTCCTATTAATCACATTTCCCATCTTTTCTTTAATCCTTTTATCATTATTTCCTGATTTTGAGTTCCTTGAACTCCAAGGTATCCATTATCTCGAAATCCTATTTTTAGGGAAATATTCCATATCCTTTTCCTATTTTATGGGTTTTCTTTAAGTATTCTTCAATTGTATCAATTTGGGCTTCAAATAAAACAAGGCCCGTTAAGAAACACACAAACAATCATTCATGAAATCCATTTCAATCCACATCACATTAATCATAAAAATTCATTTATCTTTAAATGAGATTTACAAATGTCATTACATAATTTGGGAAAAATGAGGTTATAACATCCTCCCCTCCTTATAGGAATTTTGTCCCCAAAATTCAACAATCAAACAAACAAATCAGGATATGCTTTTTCCATGTCCGTCTTTAGCTCCCATGTGGCCTCATCCTCTCCATGGTGTTTCCAAAGAACCTTTACCATCTCTATATTCTTATTTATGAGCTCTTTTACCTTAGTATCTATAATACGCACAGGTAACTCAGGATAAGATAGCTTTCCTTGAAGCTCAATAGGTTCAATGCTCAACACATGGCTTGGATCTTGCACATATCGCTTCATATTGGACACATGAAAAACATCTGCATCATACTATATTGAGGGGGTAACGCCAAATGATAAGCCACCTCACCAATCCATTCTAGCACTTCAAACGGACCCACATATCGGGGACTCAACTTTCCTCTATTCTTGGCTATAGCTCGGAGTGGTCGGATTTTCAGAAAAACATGTTCTCCCATAGTGAAATGCACATCAGTCCTCTTTGCATCAGCATATGACTTTTGTCGATCCTGGGCTCTCTTTAGCCTTTGCCTGATCAAAGCGACTTTATCAGCATACACTTGGAGCTCATCTGACCTCAACAAGGTCCTCTCACCAACATCATCCCAGTGAAGTGGTGACTGACACGATCTCCCATATAGAGATTCATATGGAGGCATCCCGATACTGGCTTGGTAACTGTTGTTATAAGCAAACTCTGCTAAAGGCAAGTACTGCTCCCATGATCCACCCCAATCGAGCACACAAGCTCTCAAAAGATCCTCTAAGGTCTGGATTGTCCTTTCTGTCTGTCCATCTGTTTGGGGGTGATAAGCGGTACTGAACTTTAGCCTTGTACCAAGTTCCTCTTGAACCTGCTTCCACAGTTTGGAAGTAAACTTTGGATCTCTATCAGAAATAATGGAACCGGGTACTCCATGTAAACGTACTATCTCTCGGATGTACAACTCAGCTAAATCTGACACCTTGGCAGTAGTTTTCAGTGCAAGGAAGTGTGCTGACTTGGTAAGGCGATCTACTACCACCCATATTGCATCATGACCTTTCTTGGTATGGGGTAAACCCACCACAAAATCCATGGTGATCTGTTCCCATTTCCATTCTGGAATCTCTATAGACTGCAAAAGTCCACCGGGTCGTTGATGTTCAACCTTCACCATTTGGCACGTAAGACAACTGGCCACATAAGCTGCAATGTCTCTCTTCATTCCTGGCCACCAGAAAAACCTCTGCATATCCTTAAACATCTTAGTAGTACCTGGGTGTACTGTATACTTGGAACCATGAGCCTCTTGAAAGATACATTCTTTCAGTGGTGAGTCTTCAGGAACCCATATACGATTCTCAAATATGATTCCTCCATCTACTCCCAAAGAAAGACGAGTCTGTGGCTTACTCATCAAACCTCTCATTTTTTCAAGTTCCCTACTGGCCAACTGTGCTGCAATGATCTCACCTAACAAATCAGATTGTATCTGAATGTTGGCCAATCGAACTCGATCACTTAATGGTTGAGGAGACCATTTCACCAACTCTTCTAAGCTCTTCCACTGACTGGACAGGACAGCTGCACACCTGAGCTATTTTCTACTCAAAGCATCTGCTACAACATTTGCCTTTCCTGGATGATAAGCGATGGTGAAGTCATAGTCCTTCATGTACTCCATCCATCTTCTTTGTCGTAGGTTTAAGTCTTTCTATGTCATAAGGCACTTCAAGCTCTTATGGTCAGTGAAGATCTCAAAAGTAGCACCATACAGGTAATGTCGCCAAATCTACAGAGCATGAATAATGGCTGCCAGCTCTAAGTCATGTGTAGGGTAATTCACCTCATTGGGCTTGAGTTGTCGGGAGGCATATGCAACCACATGTCAGTTCTTCTCTAACACACAACCAAGTCCCATTTTGGATGCATCAGTGAAGATCATGAAACCCTCATTACCTGATGGTAGAGTCAAAATGGGTGCAGTGGTCAACTTCTCCTTCAGCTCTTGAAAACGGGCCTCACAAACATCGGACCACACAAACTTTGAATCCTTTCGAGTCAACATAGTCAAAGGCAAGGCAGTCTTTGAGAAATCTGAAATGAAACGCCGATAGTATCCTGCTAACCCCAAAAAGCTTCAGATCTCGGAGGGGTTCTTCGGTGTAGGCCAATCTCGAACTGCTGACACCTTGGCTGGATCCACGATGATCGTTCCTCCTGAGATGATATGTCCAAGGAACATGACTCGGTCTATCCAAAACTCACATTTTGAGAATTTCCCATAGAACTTCTGCTTTCTCAGGATATCAAGGACTATCCTTAGGTGGTCTCGGTGTTGTTCTAGGTCATTGGAATAAACCAATATGTCATCTATGAACACTATGACAAAAGAGTCAAGGTAGGGTTGGAACACACTATTCATAAGGTTCATGAATACACTAGGTGCATTGGACAACCCAAAAGGCATAACCACAAACTCATAATGGCCATAGCGTGTTCAAAAAGCTGTTTTTGGAATGTCCTCATTCTTGACCCTCAACTGATGGTAACCTGATCTTAAGTCAATCTTAGAAAAGACTCGAGCAGACTTCAACTGGTCAAACAGGTCATCTATACGGGGTAAAGGGTATTTGTTCTTAATGGTAGCCTGGTTGATCATCCGGTAGTCTATGCACATTCGAAGCGACCCATCCTTTTTCTTTACAAAAAGAACTGGTGCTCCCCATGGTGATGTGCTAGGACGGATAAAACCCTTGTCTAGCAGTTCCTGTAATTGTTTCTTCAACTCGAGCAACTCCGCAGGGGCCATTCTATAAGGTGCTCGGGAAATAGGGCTTGTTCCTGGAGCTAGCTCTATGGAAAAGTCCACCTCTCTTTTGGGAGGAATCCCAGGGAGATCGTCCGGAAAAACATCAGCATAGCTCTTTACTACCTCTATCTCCTCTAAGGTTTGCACCTTGGTCTCGGGTTCGGTAACAACTGCTAGGAATGCTTGACAACCTTTGCTTATCATCTTTTCTGCTTTTAAGGATGACACATACAGGCTGGTGGTGGCATCTTTTCTACCTCTAATGACAAAAGGTGGGTGACCTGGTTCTTTAATGATCGCTTTCTTTTCCCTACAGTCAATATGGGCCCTATAGGTATAAAGCCAATCCATTCCAATGATCACATCAAAATCATTCATGTCAAAAAGGATAAAGTCTGTAGGAAACTCATGATCTCGATATTTCATAGGCAACACCAGAGTTTTCAAAAGAGAAGTAAAGATACGACCACTCGAGGTTGTAATATCTAATACATATCCTAAGTCCTTGATATCCAAACAAAGCATAGTTGCAAGATTTTTGAAAGGAAAGTATTAGTAGATCCAGAGTCAAATAAAGCTTTTACATTATGTCCCATGACTTCAAGCATGCCTACATCATGTTTACCATACATTAGACCATTACATGCTTATCCTTTTTAAACATAAAGAAAAACTCTAAGGGTTATTACCCTCAATCAACCGATTAGCATTAGCTTGAGCTTCTTCATTGTCAATGGCGAACACTCGAGCTTGTCTTCTATCTCCAGCAGGTGGTGCCACAGCTACAGGTGGGGCTGCTACTGGTGGGGCTGCAACTTGACCTGGTCCTCTGGGATAGCAACAGTCTTGGTTCGTGCCATCTACATAAGCATAACAAACAAACCTTTAGTTTATCATTTAATCTAGTTATACTTATGTTCAGTGATATCTCACTACATATCTTTTATTAATTTGCTGGAGGATTCTTAAACCCTTAACTTATTTGCCCATACCACATGAGTGTGGAGGAGAGAGAGAATCCTACTCTTAAAGCCTTAAAAGAATATGTGATGGGAAAAGATGAATAAGATGAGAGAGTCCTAAAGGTATCTTATTTCGATTCATACCCTAAGACTTTGGCCAGGCGGTCACACGGGTCCAGGAGTCCTTGTATTCCGACTAGCGGTGCGGAGGAAAATCTTGCCAGCCCCTGGTCGTGATCCTTTTCTAGACACCTCCGTCTTTCGGATACTCCTCTAATAACTCCCTTGGGTTCTATGGAATTTGTAAAATTTAATAATTACTAATGGTTACATGAAGAACCTAGGCTCTGATACCAAATGTTATGACCCCACCTTCCGATATCCCCCAATTAAGGGAGAGCGAGAGATTAAAGTCGCACCCATAAATTCCGGATCAAAGGTTTGACATATAACCAATAACAATTATTAAATTCTAACAGACTATACTGAAAATGGTAATAAAAATTTTCTTTATCATACCTTTGAAAAGATTGGAAGTACTAGACTTCTAACCACAGATGAACTACTCTAACTAGTCCCTCCTTGTTCTTTAATTCTTGATTTCTCAATGTATCACTTTATTGTTTGTACTTTGGGATTTGTACCTAAATCGCAGACAAACAAAACAACGGTCAGTCGAAACTGGTATGTGGATGAAACAATAATCAAGCAATTATGCTAACAATGTAATCAAGCAATTAGTCTTTTTAACAATCAAGATTACATTTTAAGCCAAACTACTCAATCCATACTTATCCACAACTCCGTGTTGTCCCTGTAAGGACTTATATGGTACCTCTATAAGGTGACTTGATGGACTTACCCTCTAGGCAGCCAAAGTCTTTCATGACCTGGTGGATCTACCCTCTAGGTAGCCTTTGTACCAGGTCAGCCATTATGACACAGAGAGGATCAAGGATTGAGCTAGAAGGCATATACATTATATGATAGTCATATTCACTTTATAATTGCATGAACTAAATTCATCCAACAGTTAATTCATGTCATCGATGAAAACTTCGGAAAACCTCGAAAAACTAACTCGAGATATTCATAAGCGTAACCACATACCTTTAATTGCACTTTTCAAGATAATAACCCAATCTACAAGCAATGAGGAAGAGAAATCCTGAAATAAAAGTACCAATTCCTTTTATTAATAATTATCCAATTTCATTATTCAATTTAGGATTTCAATTACATAATTAGGGTTTCTTCTGGAAATTAGGGGTTTACTTCTTCTTTCATCATTATCATCCTTAATTTATCAATCTACATAAAACTCCTAATTTCTCAACTGATTTCCTTATTTCATAAAAATATAATTTTTATCTCCTTTTATCCCAAATTAGGGTTTCCATGCAAATTAACCTTATTTTAAACATTATAATTCCAAGTTAAGCATTTTTGTAATCAAATAGTAAATTAAACCACCATTATCATTATCAGAGTCAAACTTAGCAATTTGACCTATTGGATTACCAAATTACACTCTAATCATGCAATTAGGGTTTCTCGTCAATATTTAATACACTTTATTAGACAAATAAATCACTTTTGCAAAACGAAGTGGAATTAGTTTCTGGAATTATTTTTATCATATTCCTTGCATTTTTCTATACAACTTTCATATATAAAGTTTTCTCATTAGCTAATCCTAGCAATTTCTATTGTTTTTGCAAGAAAAGTCATTTTTCTGATTATTCGTCAGAGAGGGGAATTTTTACCGAAATTCGTAGCCGTTCGATCGGTGCGCCCTTTGGTCTGCGCCTTGATCCGACGCCCAGCGTCGCGCGCGCCTCCACTCAGCCCTCACTTAAGCGTCGTGAAGCCCCGACCGTCAGATCCACGAGCCCACAGTGGTCTTTAGATCCAACAGTCTTCGCCCAACTTTGACCCGATCGTCCGATCACGATCGAACGACCGCTTCTCTTCATCTCCTTCCTCTTCTTCTTAACAAAGATGCGTGGCGGCGCCGCGGCGGAGGCTTGCCGGAGCTAGGTCAATCGGACGAAGGAGTGGGTAAGGGCACTCGAGAGAAGGCCGGTTGAGATCGTTAGGTTGCGAGGAACCGAGGGGTGCCTTTATATAGGCATTGGGAGGTCCCAATTAGGGTTCCCAAACTCGACCGCCATCCTAGTTCTATCCCAATTGGGCATTTCACGAATCTTGCTCAAAACCTGGTAAAACCAGGGTCTAGGTTCGTCGTCCTGGTCTCCCGATCCCATTGGGACATAGACCTTGAGTGCACATGCACTGTACCGATCAGGAAAGCAAGGGAAAAATCCCCTGTATCGCGCTACAGTCCGAGTCCCTTTGGGACTCTGGACGATGAACCCAAACCGTTGGATTAGAATCCAACAGTCTCCATTAAATGCGTTCAACCAAAAAGGGATACAATTCCCAATTAGTTGAATTATATTCCCAAATCAAAGGAAACTTGGATAATTAATATCTCCCAAACGGTTACTCCTTTCTTTACCAAATTTTGAGGGAAGCTTCATCATAGGTTTATCTTCCTTCCTACAAAATTTGGAGTTATAATAATAAGGATTTGATTCCTTTTCTTAATATGCAAGTTATCTTTCTATTAATCACATTTCCCATCTTTTCTTTAATCCTTTTATCATTATTTCCTAATTTTGAGTTCCTTGAACTCCAAGGTATCCATTATCTCGAAATCCTATTTTTAGGGAAATATTCCATATCCTTTTCCTATTTTATGGAATTTCTTTATGTATTCTTCAATTGTAGCAATTTGGGCTTCAAATAAAACAAGGCCCATTAAGAAACACACAAACAATCATTCATGAAATCCATTTCAATCCACATAACATCAATCATAAAAATTCATTTATCTTTAAATGAGATTTACAAATGCCATTACATAATTTGGGAAAAATGAGGTTATAACACTTCCCAATCTAAGTTGAAACGTACATCACATGTATCCACACCATGAACATCTCCATTATGGGTCTACACCCATGGGAAGACTATTCCCATCTAGCTTAGGTCTAAAATATGTTGCCAGTCTTGATACCATTCTCTTCTATGTATGTATATACCTCTTTTCTGTTCATATATGCCCGTTAGGGTTTCCATACGGTCATCATCAACCTTCTCAGTGAGGGAGCAATCCCTCACCCCCAATAGGCACGGCCACCCAAGGTCGGGTCACCAAAAGGCACCAGAGTCAAACAACCATACATGGTTCACGTTAATCATGAATGTCTACCCCACGTACATGCATGCATGGTCAACTATGATATCCAACTCATTGTGTCTTCTCTTTCTCCATCCACTACTTAGGGTTTTGGTTAGCATTGTCCTTAGAGGATGTATCATGTCTCTTCCTCTTCATGGAGGCTTCTTCCTCTAAGGCTAGCTCTCTCTCCTTATCCTCCTACAAGAAGGTCTAACCTCAGTCTTGAGGGCATGACAACACACGCCATGCAACCTTAAGCATTTAACTAATCCTTAGTTTGTGTTTAAACTATTAAAACTTATGTCCATGGCATCTTATTTACATGCTTTTCATTATTAATGGAGGATTCCTTAATCCTTATTAACTTATCCCAAACACAAGAGGGGTGTGGAGAGATAGAATACCCTAAGTACTTAATATTTTTCCAAAAATAAAGGGTAAAGAAGGGACAGAATTAGATGAGAAAACCTAGAGGTATCTTATTTCGAGTCAAATCCTTTGATTTTGGCCAGGTAGTCACATAGAATCTGGGAGTCCTCGTAGACCGACTAGCGGGGTGGAGAAAAATCTTGCCAGCCCCCCGGATTGTGATCCTTTTCTAGACACCTCCATCATCAGAAAATCCTCTAATAACTCCCTTTGGCTCTAAAGAGCTTGTAAATTTAATAATTATTAGAGATTAACTGGAAAACCACGGATCTGATACCAATTGTAATGACCCCGCTTCCCAGTAACCCCCAATTAAGGGATACCAAGAGGTCAGAGGCATTTTCCCAAAATAGGATCAGTGGTTTTGCAAATAATCAACAATAATTAATAAATTCTATAACAACTAAGCTCTAAAATGGAATAAAAAAATTTCGTTTCTCATACCTTGCAAAATATAGGAGCAGAGAGACTTTACCCCATATAACACCTATCTACCTAAAATCCTCCAATCTTTATTAAGCTTTATTCCATCATTATCACTTTAAAGGAATATTCATTTTCTTGATAAACCTAAAACACCGACAAACAAAATGGCGGTCAGTATAATGGATTATACTGGTATGTGGGGAACCGATAATTATGTATTTAATTGTAACAACATATTGCAAGCAATTATGATTTTAAAAAATAAATTTTACGCTTTAAACATAACTACTCAATCCTTACATACCCTAACCTCTATGTTGTCCCTACAGTGGACATGGATACTACCTCTCATATGGAAGATCTCAACTAACCCCCATGATCCTACCTTACATGTAGATCAATACATAGGGTCGTGGAGTCGTAAGGTCCTACCCAAGGGTAGACCAACACATTGACTCGTGATAACCTGATGATCCTACCTCACGGGTAGACCATATACTAGGTCATCTGATAACCTGATGATCGTACCTCATAGGTAGACCATGTACTAGGTCATCCTTCTCATCATTAACAAAGCTACAGAGGATGCATGACTAGGATCTGAGCTAGTCATGCACATATAATTATCGTGATAGTCATTGTCACTTTATAGTTGCATGAATTAAAAGTCAATCAAGCAATCATTTCCAAGCCACTGATAAAACCTTGAGAATCATCGTGAAACTAAAGCGATTTAACCATAAGCGTAACCACATACCTGATTTTGGAGTATCAAAGTAGCAATATATCCAAATCCAACTAAATGTCCAATCAAGAAAGCCAATCAATCAATCAAACAAACATTGATCCTGAAAACATGTATAACACCTAGTTGTTACCATGACATCCAAACAACTCTTTATTGACTTGGGACACCTTTCTAAGGTTTCTAAGTCTCATTAGTATCCATTAGGGTTTCTTCGCTCAATTTCTCAAACGTTATCCCTTTTTAGGTCAACAAACCCTAAAACAACTTTTCTACTCATAAAAACCCTAATTAATCAAATTATCGACATTAATGATCTTTTATACTCAAATTGGCTGGGGATCATCATATCTCTATTTTATTCATGGATTTGCACAATTAAAACCATTAAAACTCATATTCACTTAAATTAAGGTTTGTAAGCCCATTAATGCATATTCATGTACATGGAACCCTAAATTAAGCTAACTATGCATAAAGATCATCTTTTTAGATCTAATTCTTCCTTTTATTAGCAACAAGTTAATATTGGCTTAAAACATCCAAAGAAAACTATTAAAACTCATTCATATCAAAATTAGGGTTCTCCATAAATAACACCATTAAAGTGACAACTTTAAGTAATTTTCGAATTAGAAGCATATTCAGATCCTACTTATATTTTTATTGGAATCCTCACGTTCTCCTGATCAATTTTCATATATAATTTGTCCATATATGAGCTACCAATTTATTTCTAGGATTTTAGCAAAATAGCTTACTTTGGCCAATGGCAGCGTGCCACGTCATCCTTTTTATTTTTCTTTTCCGGCTATTTCTTCCCTTGGCTCACAGATCTGGGCACTGGATCCGGCTTCCCCTTGACCTGGTGACCCACTTTGTCTACTGCCCCTCTCCGCACAGAGCCCGCGCAGATACTCTGTTCAACAGAGTAAACAGAGCACCGTCATGACCCAGCTCTGACCGCTCCCAGCAGCCATCCTTCATGGTGGCACTTGACAACCTGCCTCGCTCCGGTGGTCCGCACCCAAGGAACTTCAGGTCGGCTGGCTTCGGGGCGAGGATAGTCTATGGGACCCCTTCTTCCTCCTCCAAAGGTGAGGTATTAGGCATTGCGTCTAGAAGGAATATTGGAGGCAGATGGACAGATCTGGAGTAGATGAACTCGCAAAAGGAATTGGGGTGCTCTTCCCCTCCATTTGACTTGTTTCGGGGTGTCCCTAGACCTCCTTATATAGGCACCAGAGGAGGCGCCTCTAATGGAGTCCTAATCTTTGTCAATTTGGGGAAAGCTCTGATTCTCATAACCATAGCGAGAACAAAGGATCATTCAGTTTGTTTCCTTCTCCTGATTCCAAAAGTACACTTTCCAGAATCTATTGGAGTCTAGATATGGAAAGAGGGATGGAGGGGATATCCTTCTACTGTAGCTAGATTTCCCAATTTGTCTCAAGCTAGGAGACAAGCAGTAACCATCAGATTACAAATCAACGACCACAGGGCTTCGTATTAGAACATAAAATGTGACATTTAAAGTTATCTTTTACACTTTAGGAAACTTACAAAATTCATATCTCTCAAACCGTTTAACCTTTTAATCCCCAATTTTAGGGGAAAGTCCATAATGACTTAAACTACTTGTGTGTGCCAAGTTTGGGACTCAAAATCGAAAGTATAAGAGACTTTGCTTCATATGCAAGTTATATCTTAATAAGGCATATTTTATACATATTTTCTCTCTCTTATTCTTTTATATCATTTATTTGGATTTATTTTACCATTAGAAGCCTTGTGTATTCGAAATATCATCCACGATGAGTCAAACACCCATATTTCCACATATTTCTCATATTTTCCTCATTATCTCAAATTTCCTTCTTAATAATGCATTATTTGTTTTCTTCTTTTTATTTTAATCATATTGGACTCATTAACATTTTATGATCCACAAAATCACATACACAAAGGAAATATTACAAAGGGAATCCATTCAATACATATAATTCATACAATTCCCATAGTCATACATTTATTGGGAAAATTGCATTTCCCACCATATGAACCCAAAAATTGGGGTTGTAACATCCTTCCCCTCTTATAAGAATTTTGTCTTCAAAATTCCACCAAACATACAAACAATTCAGGATAAAACTTTTCTATGTCCATCATTGGCTCCCATGTGGCTTCATCATCTCCATGGTGCTTCCAAAGAACCTTTATCATCTTCTATTCTTTACTCCTGAGCTCTCTCTCACCTCGGTATCTTGTACCCTCATAGGTGACTCAGGGTAAGTTAGCCTCATGTGGAGTCCAATAGGTTCAAAGCTCATCACATGGCTTGGGTACCTCACATAGTGCTCTAGATCGGACACATGGAACACATCATATTATCCTGAGGGGTAGGGCTATACATAAGCAACTCCACCAATCCATCTCAAATGGATCCATATGCCGGGGACTCAACTATAGCTCAGAGGGGACAATTTTTCATAACACATGTTTACCCACAGTGAACTGCATGTCAGTATGCTTCACATCTGCTCATGATTCTTGTCGATCATGGGCTTTCTCAGCCATTTCTCAGTCAAAGCATCTTCATCTGCATACACTGTGGTCTCTTTGACCTTCACAAGGTCCTCTCACCGACATCATCCAAGTGAAGTGGTGAATGACACATCCTCCCTCACAGAGCTTCATACATCCTGATATTGGCTATGGTGGCTATTGTAACAAGTAACCTTTGCTAGGGCCAAGTCACCCTGAACAAGCACATATGCTCTCATCAGACCCTCTAAAGTCTAGATCATACTCTCTTGACTGTCCATCAGTCGGGGGCGATACGTTGTACTCAACTAGCATCTAGTTCTTCTTACACCTACTTCCACAATATGGAAACGAACTTGAGGTTATGCTCAAGATATTGAACTCAGATCATGGTGTAGTTGAACTATCTCTCTTTCATATGTACAGTTCAACCAAAATTGTCATACTAACAGTGCTATCTCTTAGGCAAGGGATTAGGTCAACTTGGTAAGGCGATCTACCATAAACCATATTGTATCATGAACACTCTTGGTCCATGGGAGACCCACCACAATGTCCATGGTACTCTGCTCCCATTCCCTCTTAGGGATTTTTCATGATCTGTAGCAAATCATTGGGTTACTGGTGTTCGACCTTCACCCTCTGGCATGTATGGCGACATACCACATGCAACTCTATAACCTTCTTCATGCCAGGTCCTCAAGGGCCACATACAAACCTTAGCCATCTTGGTAGTACCACGGTGTAGGATGTACTTAAAATCATGAGCTTCTGGCATGACATGATTCCCTAAGGGAGACCCCTCAGAAACACTAAAATACTCCAGTAGTGGATTTCACCACCTTCTTCTCCTGAGAGGTATATCTGAGGTCCTTCAAACAACCCTTTTATCTCATCAAGCTCTAGGCTGGCTAACTAAGTAAGCACTAACTTAACCAATGAGTCTGGTTGTATCTGGGTGTTAGCCACATAGGCCTAGTCTTCTAATGATCACCAGGTTCACCTAGCAACCTCTTTCAGCCCTCTCTATCGACTAGACAAGGCAATTGTACACCTGAGTTGTATCTCGACAAAGAGTATCAGTTACCAACATCAATTTCCTTATGTGCTAGGTGATGGTGAAAACATAAACCTTCATATACTCCACTCATCACCCTCATCTTGGGTTTAAGTCTAATTGAGTTAAGAAAACTTCAAGATCATCATCTCTATTACCATACCCAAGATGCAACTCTTAGGATTCAAACTGCTTTTGATGAGAACGTCCTCATATGATGATTACCTTTGTTCTCTTTGTGTTTCCAAACCACATATCCAACATAATTTCAAAAGGTGTGGTACTTCCTATATCATCAACATTGTAAAAAGGTTTCAACTCATATTACCTTTATACTTGGTATGGCATGCATTTTGTCCTATCTCTCAAACCCATAACAAGATGAACTAAGCATTTGGCTGCAGTCCAAATACAGAGTTCAACCTGTTCCAAGAGTAGAGATGGTGCATCACACATTGCCATCACACTTCCCAATCTAAGTTGAAACGTACATCACATGTATCCATACCATGAACATCTCCATTATTGGTCTACACCCATGGGAAGACTATTCCCATCACATCTGGATATATCTATTATGTAAAATCCTTAGTCATTACCTCAAGGTCTAGGGTGCTGACACTTTTGGAGTGTTCTGACCCTTATGCATCTAGGGAGTGCCTCTCACATTTACCCCTTAGGCCCCATGAACTCATGAAGGTGGCCAACCTCATAACCCATGGTCATTGGGCAAAGGTAGTTGTTACCTCCTGACCCTATGGTCTCGTGCATTCAGGGAACAGACAACTCCTACTCCCATCGGTCTTATCCCTTCCTGACCTTGGGTATTGACTTAGGATTCCTTCATAGTACATATCAAACTTGAATCCTTACCCGAAACTCCATCATCTCTTTGGGAACTCATGGTTAAAATTACATTCTTTCATAGGGGTCATGGTGACCTACCTACCTCGGTCTGTCCCCATACAGGTTACCTCCATGGAAAAATATCCTCTTGCCCCTTAGAGATGGTCACACACGGGTCTATAGATTCATGATCACACCATGTGCTCGTACACTTATCTCATCAAGCTCTTATCAGAGACCTCTTTAGGTTACCTCCAATGTAATCAAAAGTTGGTGCTCACCCTACATAAAGGGTTCCTTCCCAGGATGGGAGAAAACTATCTCTTGATAGTAACAAAGGTCACAAATGTCCTTACTTCCAAGGTTTACCTCATCATGTATATGCTTAGCCCTATCATGCTACTTGGGCACGTAGCTAGGAAGGAGACGACCTACTAAACCATGCTAAGTTCCTTGGTATATCATACTTGCTCCTTATTCCTCAACATTGGACCAATATCACACCCACATATGTCACCAACCTATGTGTGAGGGGTTCATCAAACATAAACCTTAGTCCAAGGGGTTTCCTTTTCCTATAAACATGAGGGGTGACATACTCGAGTCTTTAGGAACTCAAACATCTTCGTGAGCATCAGGTGCACCATGTATTACTACTTCCCCTCTTTAGTCTAGGAACCCCAGGTTCACTTCCTATGCATCAACTGTCTAACTGCATGCTCAACGTTTTGACCATGAACCAAACCTATACAAGATATGGCACATACTACCTACCACTCTTCCACGTAAACAACCTTGGGAGTCCAATACAAGGATAACCAACTAGGTGTGAGACCTCGCAACTTGTTATCATACCTCTTTAGGGCCTAAGGAACTCTCTTCCTATACCAAAAAGGTAAGCACTTATAACATATGTACATTGGTTCAAGAAGCCTCTTTCTCTCTTCTAGGGTTTGGTTCCTCTAAAGGCATCCATGGCACGACAAGCCTCCAAGGATCATGCATGAGGCAACCACATACATCTACTCATGGTCGTCCATTCCAGGTCATATAATACCCAACTTTTCATGATTCCTCATGTCTTACAGTCAAGATCACCAACCTTCTTCATCGGGTCTCGCTCTTCCTTTCTAGAGATAACCCTACAACTGGTCCTACCACTGGAGGTTCTTTCACCAAGGATGGTTCAAGCTCATAAGGGTACACATATATCCCAACTTGGGTGAAGCGTACTATCAAAGCTTATATCCAGTCAAGATCATCCAAAGCTCTTTGCATGCCTATATCAGAAACTATTAGGCACAACCTATCTAGCTTAGGTCTAAAATCTGTTGCCAGTCTTGATACCATTCTCTTCTATGTATGTATATACCTCTTTTTTGTTCATATATGCTCGTTAGGGTTTCCATACAGTCATCATCAACCTTCTTAATGAGGGAGCGATCCCTCACCCACAACAGGCACGACCACCCAAGGTCGGGTCACCAAAAGGCACCAGAGTCAAACAACCATACATGGTTCACGTTAATCATGCATGTCTACCCCACGTACGTGCATGCATGGTCAACAATGATATCCAAGTCATCGTGTCTTCTCTTTCTCCATCCACTACTTAGGGTTTTGGTTAGCATCGTCCTTAAAGGATGTATCATGTCTCTTCCTCTTCCTGAAGGCTTCTTCCTCCAAGGCTAACTCTCTCTCCTTATCCTCCTACAAGAAGCTCTAACCTCAGAGCTCTCCTGAGGGCATGAAAACACATACCATGCAACCTTAAGCATGTAACTAATCCTTAGTTTGTGTTTAAACTATTAAAACTTATGTCCATGTCATCTTGTTTACATGCTTTTCATTATTGATGGAGGATTCCTTAATCCTTATTAACTTATCCCAAACACAAGAGGGGTGTGGAGAGAGAGAATACCCTAAGTACTTAATATTTTTCCAGAAATAAAAGGTAAAGAAGGGACAAAATTAGATGAGAAAACCTAGAGGTATCTTATTTCGAGTCAAATCCTTTGATTTTGGCCAGGAAGTCACACAAAATCTGGGAGTCTTCGTAGACCGACTAGCGGGGTGGAGGAAAATCTTGCCAACCCCCGGATCGTGATCCTTTTCTAGACACCTCCATCATCAGAAAATCCTTTAATAACTCCCTTGGGCTCTAAAGAGCTTGTAAAATTTAATAATTATTAGATATTAAATGGAAAACCATGGCTCTGATACCAATTGTAATGACCCCGCTTCCCGGTAACCCCCAATTAAGGGAGACCAAGAGGTCAGAGGCGTTATCCCAAAATAGGATCAACGTTTTTGCAAATAATCAACAATAATTAATAAATTCTACAACAACTAAGCTCTAAAATGGAATAAAAAAAATCCGTTTCTCATACCTTGCAAAATGGAGCAGAGAGACTTTACCCCATATAACATCTGTCTACCTAAAATCCTCCAATCTTTATTAAGCTTTATTCCATCATTGTCACTTTAAAGGAATATTCATTTTCTTGATAAACCTAAAACACTGACAAACAAAACGGCGGTTAGTGTATAACAGATTATACTAGTATGTCGGGGAACCGATGATTGTGTATTTAATTATAACAATATATTGCAAGAAATTATGATTAAACAAAACAAATTTTACGCTTCAAACATAACTACTCAATCCTTACATACCCTAACTTCTGTGTTGTCCCTACAGTGGACATGGATACTACCTCTCATATGGTGGATCTCAACTAACCCCCATGATCCTACCTTACAGGTAGATCAATACATAGGGTCGTGGAGTCGTAAGGTCCTGCCCAAGGGTAGACCAACACATCGACTCGTGATAACCTGATGATCCTACCTCATGGGTAGACCATGTACTAGGTCATCCGATAACCTGATGATCGTACCGCACAGGTAGACCATGAACTAGGTCATCCTTCTCATCATTAACAAAGCTACAGAGGATGACTAGGATTTGAGCTAGTCATGCACATATAATTATGGCGATAGTCATAGTCACTTTATAGCTGCATGAATTAAAAGTCAATCAAGCAATTATTTCCAAGCAACCGATAAAACCTTGAGAATCGTCATGAAACTAAAGCGATTTAACCATAAGCGTAACCACATACCTGATTTTGGAGTCTCAAAGTAGCAATATATCCAAATCCAACTAGATGCCCAATCAAGCAAGCCAATCAATCAATCAAGCAAACATTGATCCTGAAAACATGTATAACACCTAGTTGTTACCATGACATCCAAACAACTCTTTATTGACTTGGGACACCTTTCTAAGGTTTCTAAGTCTCATTAGTATTCATTAGGGTTTCTTAGCTCAATTTCTCAAACTTTATCCCTTTTTAGGTCAACAAACCCTAAAACAACTTTTCTACTCATAAAAACCCTAATTAATCAAATTATCCACATTAAGGATCTTTTATACTCAAATTGGCTGGGGATCAACATGTCTCTATTTTATTCATGGATTTGCACAATTAAAACCATTAAAAGTCATATTCACTTAAATTAAGGTTTGTAAGCCCATTAATGCATATTCATGTACATGGAACCCTAAATTAAGCCAACTATGCATAAATATCATCTTTTTAGATCTAATTATTCCTTTTATTAACAACAAGTTAATATTGGCTTAAAACATATAAAGAAAACTATTAAAACTCATTCATATCAAAATTAGGGTTTTCCATAACTAACACCATTAAAGGTGACAACTTTAAGCAATTTTCGAATTAGAAGAATATTCAGATCCTAATTATATTTTTATTGGAATCCTCACGTTCCCCCGATCAATTTTCATATATAATTTGTCCTTATATGAGCTACCAATTTATTTCTAGAATTGTATGAAAATAGCTTACTTTGGCCAATGGCAGCGTGCCACGTCATCTTTTTTATTTTTCTTTTCTGGCTATTTCTTCCCTTGGCTCACGGATTTGGGTGCTGGATCCGGCTTCCCCTTGACCCGATGACTCACTTCATCTGCTTCCCCTCTCCGTGCAGAGCCCGCGTGGATACTCTGTTCAACAAAGTAAACAGAGCACCAACGTGACCCAGCTCTGGTCGCTCCCAGTAGCCATCCTTCATGGCGACGCTTGACAACCTGCCTCGCTCCGATGGTCCACACCCAAGGAACTTTAGGCCGGCTGGCTTTGGGGCGAGGATAGTCCACGGGACCTCTTCGTCCTCCTCCAAAGGTGAGGTACTGGGCATTGCGTCCAGAAGGAATATTGGAGGCAAATGGACAGATCTGGAGTAGACGAACTCGCAAAAGGAATTGTGGTGCTCTTCCCCTCTGTTTGACTTGTTTCGGGGTGTCCCTAGAGCCCCTTATATAGGCACCAAAGGAGGCAATTATAATGGAGTCCTAATCCTCATCAATTTGGGTAAAGCTCCGATTCTCATAACCATAGCGAGAACAAAGGATCATTCAGTTCGTTTCCTTCATTCCAAAAGGACACTTTCCAGAATCTATCAGAGTCTGGATATGGAAAGAGGGATGGAGGGGATCTCCTTCTACTATAGTCAGATTTCCCAATTTGTCTCAAGCTAGGAGACAAGAAGTAACCATCATATTAGAAATCAACGGCCACATGGCCTCGTATTGGAACATAAAATGTGACATTTAAAGTTATCTTTTACACTTTAGGAAACTTAAAAAATTCATATCTCTCAAACTGTTTATCCTTTTAATCCCAAATTTTAGGAGAAAGTCCATAATGACTTAAAATATTTGTGTGCCAAATTTGGGACTCAAAATCAAAAGTATAAGAGACTTTTCTTCTTATGCAAGTTATATCTTAATAAGGCATATTTTATACATATTTTCTCTCTCTTATTCTTTTATATCATTTGTTTGGATTCCTTTTACCATCAGAAGCCTTGTGGATTCGAAATCTCATCCATGATGAGTAAACACCCATATTTCCACATATTTCTCATATTTTCCTCATTATCTCAAATTTCCTTCTTAATAATGCATTATTTGATTTCTTCTTTTTCTTTTAATCATATTGGACTAATTAACATTTTATGATCCACGAAATCACATACACAAAGGAAATATTGCAAAGGGAATCCATTCAATAAATATAATTCATGCAATTCCCATAGTCATACATTTATTGGGAAAATTGCATTTCCCACCATATGAACCCAAAAATTGGGGTTGTAGAACAAGCATTGAGGACAAGTTGCGCGAGGGCCGACTCAGATTGTATGGACATGTGCAACGCAGACCGACTAATGTGCCTATATGAAGCAATGCTATTGAGTCAATCACAATTTATAGAAGAAGAGGAAGACCTAAATTAACATGTGAAGAGCTTATAAAGAGAGATTTTGAATCTCTACATCTCGACCAGATTATGATCCATGATAGAGATGAATGGAAACGAAGGATCCATGTAGTCGACCCCAACATAGTTGGAACTGAGGCTTAGATGATGATGATGAAAATGTTGGAAGTAGTCAACTACCAATTAATTGAGTTGTTCTCATTCAACACGTTGTATATCAACTATTGTGAATATTAATTATATATCATCAAAAAGCACATGTCCAAGAAGGAGATCACATATAATTTTAATAATGACATATCACAAGTTAGAGGTAATCAACCGATGATTAACTGATTTGTTCTCTTTTAACGGTTGTACATAAATTATTGCGACTTGATATCTAACAACTATGTAAAAATGAATATATGTGGGTATGTATTTTGTGTAATTATATTATTTTACGAGGATTGTATGTAAATTATTATATTACTAATTATGTACCGACATGTGCATGCTCAAACAAGGAGTTATATAAAATTTTGATGATGATATGCTACAAGTTGAATAGAGTTGACTGACAATTATTGAATTGATCTCTTTTATGTGTTTGTTTTTATACTATTGTTTTCCCACATCTGATCCCCAATTCTTGTTCTCCCTGGATAATCATGTTGGGTGAATTGTGACCTCGTATGTTTGTTTCAGGTGAGCAACAACCGCTTCGTCACAATACTAACTTATGGGCTAACATGCTCGACATCCTCCTTCTCATTGATTAAGACGACCAACACCTCTTTCTTGATTTTTCCACATGACGAGTCAATCCTCAAATAGTTCATCCAAGGGAAGGAAAGCATAACAAGAAGCAAAATATCATACATGCCAGTACTACACTAGAGAAGCTGGAGTTTTGGAAGAAGCACGAGGCGGTACAAAATACATACCAACCATCAACATGCACGTCACTAAGAAGAGGATCATATATAATTTTATGATGACGGAAGTCAATTGACAATCAATTGAATTGTTCTCTTTTAAAGAGTTGTATGTAAAATATTATGAGTCTCTAACTATCCTATAAAAAGGAGCATACATGCTATATGTGTGATTTTTATACCAGTCTACTTGCCAACCCTTTTAGCCGTGTTTGATTTAAATACTTTGTGCAAAAACTTGTGTCTTATTTCCAGCATCTATCTTGTTTGCTTTAGCGCATTATGCTTATAATTTTCATTTTTCACGTTTCATATGGGGCAATTGGTTTTGTACATACATATTAAGTAACGTACACTTGGATAAATTTAATTCTATTCTGCTGGTCACGTTAATTCGATTGTGTAACGAGGACTTAGCACGTGTCTTTTCCGCTGATGTATTAACAAAACCGCACCCTGGAAAAAGAAGCCGGGGTAAGAAATCTTGCTAAAAGACTGGAAGGTAAAGGGAGCTGCGTCGGGCGGGAACGTCCGCTTTCTGTTACTGGTAGATGCGTTTAAGCTCTCCAACGGCATCGCCAGGCAAGCAAAGTTGCCGAAGTCCATTTAGGGCATGATACAGTAACATGCATTGTTGTCGGAGTCCGGTTTATGCTGAAATCCATTTCCTTTCTTTCGTGTCTCTACTTTCGTCACTCTGACTCGCACATTGTAGTTCGTCAAAAGAAACTTGGACTTTTTGCAGGAAGAAGGGTCATTTTTACCGGGATTCTCAAAGGCCCGCTGGTTCAGGGCTTTTAGTTGCGATGGTGATTCTCCATTTCACCTCTGATAGAGTCAAATACTGTTAAGAAAATTCGTTCATGACAACGCTGTATAAGTAGTTTGGTTGAGGATCCATTTTGTTTTTCAGGATTTCTCTGACAGCGACGATGGTTTGGATGAGCTTTCCCCCACCCGTTCTGATCCGCCCGATAGAGAAGATCCCTGTCCTTCTAAGAAGGTCGGACTTCCTTTCTGAAAGAATGACTTTAGTCGGCAACTGCTTGAACACAAGCGTTGTATTCATCGTTAACTGGCAAGCTTTACGAGTAGCCTAATGCGGATCTTTTGATCAGTTTCAGGTTTGCGAGGCCGGGAGTTCGAGATCGCCAATGGTCTCTGAATTTGTGCAGATGGGTTTCAAAGAGGAGATTGTTCTGAAGGCAATCAAACAAAATGGTACATGTTTGTGGGTGTTGGATGTAGCATAACCCAGCCCGGTTTACTTTCCACTTAGTTATATTTATTGTTTATTATGGTATTAAGGAACAATGGATAAAAAACTATAGTTCACCTGATTCCTTTTTTTGCTATTTTTGTAGTTGAAGGGGATAGTGAAGCTATTCTGGAAGCTCTTCTTGCTGGCAAGGTGAGTGTTTTAGCCACGTTGATATATGTGGAAAGAAGCTTTCTTTTTCTCACCTAAATTTTTTGGTGGATCCCCTTTGCATAGTGGATGGATATGTGGGTGCGATTAAGATGCTTTCAGTTTTTTGTTTGTTTGGTGCAGTGAATACATAATACTATGTATCTAGTTGTCGCAGTTGTGCTAATAAGCTTTATGAAGCTTGTGTTTGTGGAAGTTTTCTAGGATGAAACATAAGCGTCGGAAAAGTTTCCACATATGTTTCACTTCCATGGATCCTATATTCTGTTTCTGACATTTTGGTCTAAGAAGACTATTGCTTCACTTCGACCTCTTCTTTAACATGTTGAAAGGCTTTCTGTTTGTTTGTGTACATAAAATTATTCAGTCTGGTCTTTCTACCTTCAGGATAGTGCCACTACAAGGTTTATGAGGAACAACCAATCCCTGCCATTCATTAGACTCAAAGAGTAAGATGCAGCTGTTTCACCATCATCTAAGGCATTTTCCAGTGCAAAATCATTTTACGACTGAAATTTTAAAAAATACTCAGACTAACAACCGCTTACAGGACAAAGCTAGCCGACTAGCTTCCTATCAAGTGCTTTTAGGATGATTTATTTTTGAGAATGCTGCATAAGTGGTTTTGTTCATGCTTGGTTTGGTTTTTCAGGATATCTCCGATAGAAAAGATGGGTGTTTTGAGAAGCCATCCTGCACCAGTCCTGATCATTGTAGGAGCAAAGACCGTTGTCTTTCTGTGATGGTCAGACTTTTATTCTCAGAGTAACAACCTTTTTGTTGCTGGAATGCTTGAACAGTAGTATTGTATCTTTAGACTTTGGGTCACTAGCGCGATGTGAACACGGTAATATCATGTGGATCATATGACCATTTTCAGGCTCGTGAGGCTGAGAGTTCAAGGTCACCGGTGGTCTTTGAATTTGTTCAGATGGGATTTAAAGAGGAATTGGTCTTACAGGCAATCCAACAAAATGGTACATGCTTACATGTTCTTGATGTATTGCAGCCTAGCCAACATTGGTTTCCAGTTTTGCTTTGGGTGGTTTTAAGGATTCCTGGATAAAGCATATTTCACTACTTCCCCTTTGCTTTTTTGCAGTTGAAGGGGATAGTGAATCTATTCTGGAAACTCTTCTTGCTTATCAGGTGAATGTTTTGGCCATATTGATTAATGTGAAACATGCCCATTTGTTGATTTTTCTTACTCAGGATGTTTGCGGGTGTCCCACTATGGAGTCCATGGGTATGTGGGAGTGATAAAGTTGCTTTGTCTGTTGGGTCTATCTCGTTTGCTGAGTGAATAGACAATGCCATGTTTTTACTATCTATTAACTTAGGGTAATGTAATTTTGTTTGAGCTCAACTTTGTGAAAATTGTGTTTTTGGAAGTTTTATGATTGAAAGGATGCTTCTCGATCCTCTTCACATTTGTTTTTTTCATTGGATCGTATTACTCATTGTTCCTATACTAATCTTGGGGAGATCATTGCCTCAAGGGGCCTAGGATGTCTCTTTCATTGCTTAATTTTTTTCTTCTCTCAAATGATTTCCCTACATTGAGTTAATCAATCTAGTCAAGTATATAGTATATTCATATGGAGACCATTACAGTAACATCTTAAAATTTGGGTCCTAAAGGTACAAATCTAGTTTAGCCGAACTTATTTGCACTCCAGTTCCTTTTGTTTTTGTGAAAAACAACGATATTTGGAGAGCTTAGGGTTGCACAATGTGTGCACCCTCATATATATAATACTAAAAGAATTACAGAGAGGTCCATATATAAAAGAGAAATAACAAAACAAATAGCAGGCTATGTAAAACAGGAAATATATAATGTAACACTCCCCCTCAAGTTGGAGCATAGATGTCAATCATGCCCAACTTGTCCATCAGTGTGCAAAACTGTTTCTTCGCCAACAACTTGGTGAAGATATCAGCAACTTGATCTTCTGATCTCGTGAATGGAGTGCATATCTTGCCAAAAAGAATAGATTCTCTGATGAAGTGGCAGTCAACTTCAATGTGTTCGGTGCGCTCATGATAGACAGTATTATTTGCAATGAAGATGGCAGCTCTGTTATCACAGTGCATAGGAATGGCCGAAGAAGACTCAATCCCAAACTCTTTCAGGAGAGAACGTACCCACAGTAACTCACAGGCAGTATGGGCCATGGCCCTGTACTCAGCTTCAGCACTAGATCTGGCAACGACATTCTGTTTCTTGCTCCTCCAAGTAACAAGATTGCCTCCTACAAAAGTACAGTAACCGGAGGTAGATTTTCTATCAACTTTGCTGCCTGCATAATCAGAATTAGAATACCCTTCAAGAACACAGTGCCCATTCTTTTTATAATGAAGTCCCTTGCCAGACGACTTTTTTAAGTATCTCAGGACTTGACATACAACATCCCAATGACACTGTTTGGGTTTGTCAAGGTACCTGCTAAGAAGACCCACTGCAATAACAATATCATGACAAGTTTCAGTTAAATAAATCAATTTACCAATCAACCTCCTGAATTTTTTATGATCAACAAACACAGAAGAGGAAGCATCATCCCAATTCACATTGGGATCAAGAGGAGTATCCGCAGGTCTTGCTCCAAGCATGCCAGTCTCCTGCAGAATATCAAAAACATACTTTCTCTGAGAAAGCACCAGGGCATTAGAGGTTCTAGATACCTCTATGCCAAGAAAATACCGAAGTCTGCCCAAATCTTTTGTAGAAAAGTGCTTGCCCAGATGATCTTTGGTAGCCTGAATACCAAGAGAGTCGCTGCCAGAATTAATAATGTCATCAACATATACAATCAGAACAGTAATACCTGCTGAATTCTTTTTTGTGAACACAGAGTGGTCAACCTGTGACCTCAGAAAACCAAAATCAATCATGATCCTGCTCAACTTATCAAACCAGGCACGGGGACTCTGCTTGAGCCCATAGATAGACTTCTTAAGCCTGCATACTTTGTGAGACTCCCCCTGAGCAACAAACCCAGGAGGTTGCTCCATATACACTTCTTCCTGCAAGTCACCATATAGAAAATCATTTTTCACATCAAGCTGCAGAAGAGGCCAGTTCAGATTCACATCAACAGATAGGAGAATCCTGACAGAGTTAAGGCGAGCAACAGGAGAAAAAGTCTCAAAGTAATCAATGCCATATGTCTGAGTATTGCCCTTTGCAACTAACCGTGCTTTCAACCTCTCAACCGTACCATCAGGTTGATATTTTACGGCATATACCCACCTGTAGCCCACAGGCTTACACCGAGGAGGTGGATCCACCAGCTCCCAAGTGTCTCTGTCAGTAAGAGCAATCATTTCTTCTTTCATAGCAGATGTCCAAGTAGTACTTTTCAATGCATCCTGAACATTCTTAGGTACAACCACAACAGATAAAGCATATACAAAATTGCTAGAATGAGTATTCAGATGAGCAGTAGATACAAACTGAGCAATGCTATGAGAAGTGCAGGAACGAGTACCCTTTATGAGTGCAATAGGTATGTCAAGGTCAGAGTGTACCTCAGGTGCAACAGAACCTTCTGGAGGAGAAGATTGGTTGCCTTGGGGGGGTACTTGCGTAGAAGGTGCTCTATTCCTGCGTTGGTAAACAATAAGGGGAGGATCTTGAGTTTCAGTAGTCACAGTGTCAGTATTGTCAGGCACACAATCAGAAATAACAGGCAAAGGAGAGGCAAGAATGTGTGTCTGCAAACTATCTCCTGCTGAAGAATAATACGGTGTATCTTCAAAAAAGACAACATCACTACTAGTAAACCATTTCCTTGTACTGGGATTATAACACTTGTAACCCTTCTGAGTTCTAGAATAGCCCAGAAAAATGCATTTAGCAGCTCGAAGAGACAATTTATCAGAACAGGTCCAAGTAATCTGACAAAGTAGGTACACTCAAAAATTCTAGGAGGCATAGCAAACAAAGAAGTGTCAGGTTGCAGAACCTGTATAGGAATTTTATTTCCAATAACAGACGATGGCATCCTATTAATCAGAAAACACGCAGTCAAAATAGCCTCAGGCGAATAGTAGCGGGGCACATGAGAATGCATCATGATAGTCCTGGTAACTTCTAATAAGTGTCTATTTTTCCGCTCAGCGACACCATTTTGTTGTGGAGTATAGGCACATGAAGTCTGGTGGAGCGTACCAACAGATTTACAGAAAACCACCACTTCTTGCTTAACAAACTCTAAAGCATTATCGGTGCGGAAAACTTTAACAGGCAAACCAAACTGCGTTTTTATTTCAGCAAAAAAATATTTGATAGTAGACAGCACTTCAGACCTACTTTTTAATAGAAACAACCAAGTAGTCCTAGAAAAGTCATCAATAAATAGAATGAAATATTTGTAACCAGACAAACTCGGTACATGGCATGAACCCCATACATCAGAGTGAACTAAATCAAAAATGTTTTTATTGCTCACAGTACTACGTCTAGGATACACAGTACGAGTCTGTTTTCCCAGCTGACAAGATTCACACTGAAAATTACAACTGCCAATATCAGAAACTAAATGACGCAACTTCTCTGACGATGGATGTCCCAGCCTGTAGTGCCACTGCAGTGCAGAAACAGAAGCCGATAAAGCAGATACCATAGCAGCTTTCTCTGATCGCAGTAACTGGTCCAAGTAGTGGAGTCCATCAACACCTTCATACCCCCCACCAATCTTCGTCCTCGTGCGAAGGTCCTGAAAAACACATGAACCAGGAACAAAAGTCAGGCTACAGTTCAAACTTCGTAAAATTTTGCTGACTGATAATAAGTTCAGAGGAAATCTAGGCACATATAAGGCAGACTTGAGCCAAAACTGAAAAACAATATCACCGACTCCAAAGACCGAAGACTTTGAGCCATCAACTAGCATAACAAAAGAGTTACAGACAGGTTTAGATAGAGTTTTAAACAGAGATCTATTGCCTGATATATGTGCAGAGGCACCAGAATCTATCACCCATTTGGTATTACCAGAAGTAGAAGGTGAGGAGGAACTCAGGAATGCAGTATCATAACCAGAGTATGCAACATGTGCTCCACTAGTAGAAGCAACAGTCGAAGAGATAACACGCTCAATAAGGAGGCGTTCCACCTCAGCACGAATGTAGTCTGCGGTCGCTCCCGCAGTCGCTGGCTCAGGCGTCGGAGTAACAGCCTCAGAAGCAGTAGACAATGAATCTGCAGCAGCATTGGCCCAAGCCAGTTTACCGTACTTTTCCCAGCACTTTTCTTCAATATGGTTAGACCGGCCACAGAAGGTACACACACGTTGTCCTTGCTGAGGACGCGCAACAGCAGGAGGTGAGGCAGCAGGAGGGACTCCTCGTCCAGTACCAGGTCCGCGTCCCCGTCCTGCACCCAGGGGAGGACGACCATCAATGGAACGGCCACGACCACGACCGGCCCAAGCAGCCAGGGCAGTAGAATCTCCAGTCTCAGGAGACAGTGTCGATGAAGAAAGGCGATGGAGACGCTGGCAGGCACTCTGTAAAGTAGGGAGCGGATCACTCGCCAAGATCTGATCCACAATGCCAGCATAGGATTCTGGCAAGCCACTCAGAAACTGTATCAGCTGTAGTTCCGCCCGCTGTTTCTGCATAGTCGCCAGATCAGTAGACAGCGGGTGGTAAGTCTCCAACTCACCCCACAGGCCGGTGAAGGTGGAGAAGTAGTCGGAGATGTCAGATCCCGTGAATTGGAGTCGCCCCAGTTGCTTGGTTATGTCGAAGACCTTCTTGGGATTCTGACTGTGAGAGTAGGTACTGGCGAGCTGATCCCACATCTGCTTCGCCGTAGGCAGCCTAAGTAAAGTAACACTGATCTTCTCAACGACACTGTTGAGAATCCATGTCATCACATTCGAGTCTTCACGGACCCAATCATCAAAAGTTTTGACGTCTTTTTCATCCGCGTTCACTGCAGGCTGAGGCGGACCAGTGCGAATCAGATGAGAGTACTTCCCTTGTGATTTGGCATATATCACAAAGGAGCACACCCAAAGCTGGTAATTGCGCCCGTCAAGTTTAACAATGGTAACTTGACGGCGCGAGTCTCTCCAGAAGTCATCTCCAGAAGACGCCATGAGAACAGGCAGGAAGGCAGGCACAGGCAAGCAGGTACAGGCAGGAGTAGTCAGCAGTCAGAGGCAGAAGTCCAACACATGGACTAGTAGTAGAAGATAGAAGATCCACGCATGGATCTTAAAAATAAACCCACGTAGGGGCAGCAGATGAAGAGAAAAAACCTACGCCAACATGGAGGATCAATCATTCCACCATGAGGCGCAGGCAGACAGAGAGGATGAAGCCCGTTACGCCGTCAACGTGCCCGAACTGGAAAGTTACCGAGGCTGTCCGGAGATTTCGGAAAGAGAAACGGAGCTAGACGAAGGGTCCTGTGGTGGATTAGGCCACAAGGATGGAGTTTATTAGGGGATTAGAGGTGGATGGAGGGCTGCGGAGGGGTGGACGGCGATCGGTAGCGGCGGCAGCGGTACTGTAGCAGTACTGTAGCGGCGAAAAAGGAGATTTCAGAGTGTGGTGGCGGCTAGGGTTGGTGGAGATAGGGATTAGGTTTAAGGTGGATCGTCCCGCTCTGATACCATGTGAAAAACAATGAGATTTGGAGAGCTTAGGGTTGCACAATGTGTGCACCCTCATATATATAATATCGAAAGAATTACAGAGAGGTCCATATATAAAAGAGAAATAACAAAACAAATAGCAGGCTATGTAAAACATGAAATATATAATGTAACAATTTTATTTATTTGAAACTCATTCGAAATTATTGAAGAAGTTTTCCTTGGATTATCATCCCATTTTGCTTGGCTTCTTATTTCTTATATAGGATAATAAGATGATTTGTATTAAGTGAGTAAAAAGGAGTACAATACATTCTCTTATATAGGATAAGAGAGGAGACACAAAACAAAGATGAGCAATATGGGATAAAACAACACAAGTAATATATAAGTGAAGCACATGCAAGGCACATGACACTAAGTAAAATATATGCAGATCTCTATACTCCCCCTCAAGTTGGAGCGTAGATGTCGGACATGCCCAACTTGTCCACTAGAATTTTGAAGTGAGCCTTTGGAAGCTTGGTGAAGATGTCTGCTACTTGTTGCTCAGTGCTGAGATATGGAGTACAAATGCGGCCAAAAAGAACAGACTCCCGAACAAAGTGGCAGTCGACCTCTATATGTTTTGTCCTTCTATGAAATGCCAGGTTGCTTGCAATAAATATATAAGCCTTGTTGTCAGAGAACATCAGTATAGGACTGGAGTTGGATATGTCAAATTTTTTGAGAAGGCTTTGGACCCATAGAGGTTCACATGCAGTGTGAGCCATGGTTCTATATTCTGCCTCTGCACTTGACCTGGTTACCACGGTCTGCTTTTTGCTACGCCAGGTAACTAGGTTGCCACCAATAAAGGTGCAATAGCCAGATGTAGATCTACGATCACATCGACTCCCTGGCCCCTGCATAGTCAGAATATGAAAAACTTGAGAGATTGCAATGGCCATGCTTCTTATATAGTAGACCATTTCCTGGAGAGATTTTGAGATATCTCAGAATGTGACAGACAACGTCCCAATGACATTGCCGAGGTTTGTCAAGGTACCTGCTTATGAATCAGACAACAACAGTAAGATCAATTCTCGTAACAGTGAGATAAATAAGCTTACCAATGAATCGTCTATTTTGGTGGTGATCAACATAAGGTGGATAGGTTTCATCGTCCCGGTCAGTGTTTGGATCTAGAGGGGTGTTGGCTTGTTTGCAGCCAAGCATACTAGTTTCTTGCAAGAGATCTAGAACATATTTTTGTTGGGAAAAACACAATCCTGGAAATGATTTGGATACCTCAATGTCTAAAAATTATCTCAGCTTTCCAAGATCCATAGTGACAATACTTTTCTAAGTTTTAGTGGCCTGAATTCCCAAGGTATCACTTCCAGATAAGATAATATCATCAACATAGACGATAAGAATGACTAGCCCGACCACAATTTTCCTGATAAACACAAAATGATCCAAATGGGAATGACGAAAGCCAACATTCAAAATCTAACTAATCTTGTCGAACCAGGCACGAGGACTTTGTTTTAGGCCGTAGATGGCTTTTCTCAGTTTACAAACTCGCGAGGAAGACTCCCCCTAAGCAACAAATCCCAGTGGTTGCTCCATGTAAACTTATTCCTGCAAGTCTCCATACAGAAAGGCATTCTTGACATCTAACTAAAATAGAGGCCAATCTTTGTTTGCAACAACTGAAATAAGAACTCAAACATAATTTAGATTACAACAACTGAAATAAGAACTCGAATAGAATTTAGTCTTGCTACAGGAAAGAACGTTTCTAAATAGTTCACACCATAAGTTTGTGTGTAACCCTTTGCTACTAGTCGAGCTTTCAGTCGCTCAATCGTGCCATCCGGTTGATATTTAATAGTGAAGATCCAGTGGCAGCCAACAATAGAGTAGGCAACATGACGATCCACAAGTCCCATGTCCGGCGATCAGAAAGTGCCTGCATTTCAGCCTCCATAGCTTGTCTCCATGCAGGAATTTGAAGCGCCTCTGTAGTAGATTTTGGAATGGACACAACAGAAAGTGCAGCAATAAAGCAAGCAAAGCTGGTACTCACATTAGTAGAGGAACATAAATTGCTAATCGGATGTTTAGTACGGGAGCGAACACCTTTCCTAAGACTAATGGGAAGGTGTAAGTCAGAGTAAACCTGAGTTGTGTTGTGATCATCCACCGAAGGAGGAGTTGGTTGTGGAGGGGCCATGGAGGGAACTGGTAGCTTGGGTCTTTGCTTATAGACTTGCAGCGGTCGTTCTTAAGTTGTGAGTTTAGAGGGTGTGGATCAATATCCACAATGTCAGGTAAAGGAGTTGGAGCCAAAATATCACAGGATAACGACGCCCCTTTATCAGAAAAAATGGCATGTGTTTTAAAGAAAACGACATCTGCACCAACATGCCATTGTCGTAGGATGGGATCGTAACATTGATACCCTTTTTGGGTTTTGGAGTACCCCAGAAAAATACATTTGGTGGAGCGCGGGTCAAGCTTTGTCATACTGGGACCAAGGTTCTTAACGAAGCAAATGCACCCAAAGATGCGCAGTGGGATTGTAAAAAGCGCCGCGTTAGGAAAGAGTATGCCATATGGAATCTGATTTTCCAAAACATAAGACGACATACGATTAATATGATAGCAAGCCGTAGAAACTGCCTCGGGCCAAAAACAGTGAGGAACGTGATAATGAAGAAGAATAGTGCGAGCAACCTCCAAAAGATGTCAGTTTTTTTGTTCAGCAATCCCATTTTGCTGTGGGGTGTAGGAGCAAGAGGTTTGATGGATTGTGTAACCAAGATGAATAAAAATAAGTGACATTTTTTGCATAAACTCAAGAGCATTGTCAGTCCGAAAGATTTTAATGGTTTTATTGAATTGAGTTTGAATCTCTGAAAAAAATGCAATAATGGTATCAAGAACAGTGCTGCGATCCTTTAGTAAAAACAACCATGTGGCTCTAGAAAAATCATCTATGAAAGTCGTAAAATATTTCACTCCAGAATGACCAGCAACTGAACAGGGTCTGAACAATATCAAAAATGCTTTTGGAACCAATTTCTTTCTTAGCAGGAAAAGTAGATAGATTTTTCTTGCCATATTGGCATGATTCACATAAAAAAGTTTTTATCTACTAAAGCAGGAAATAAATGTTTCAATTTAGCAGCTGAAGGGTGGCCGAGGCGGTAGTGCCACTAAATCCCACTCATAGAAGTCGAGAGCATGGCAGTTGCAGACGTCGGTCCATCCAAATAGTAGAGTCCATTCGATCCCTCATGGCCCGAACCAATCCTCATCTTTGTGCGGAGATCCTAAAATACACATCCCGAAGGGTCAAATGTAATGGAGCACTGAAGGCTCTTTACAGTCTTGCTAACAAATAGTAGATTAACAGAAAATTTTGGAACATATAAGACATATTTCAGATGCATATTTTTAGATTACTAAACTGTCCCAGTGCCACAAATAGCTGTCTTAGAGCCATCGACGACTGTAACTGGGGGCAGATGAGTTGATTTGGTTAAGGCAAAACATAAATCAGAGTTACCGACCACATGGACCAAAGCACCAGAATTAATACACTACTTGTTTTTACTAGTAGATGGCGCAACAAGCATCACAAAAGAACTATTCTCCGAAGTGGACGACGGTTGGACATACATTCTTGGAAGAGCTTCTCAAACTCAGATTAAATCCAGGTAGAAGAGGGTTGTGCAGGGGTTATCAGTAGCAGACCCGTCGCCCGTATCTGAAGTAACTTGATTAGCCCAAGCCGACTTTCCATGTTTGATCTTGTGACAGAGTCAGGTATTGCAGAAAGCTCAAGGGTTGCACAACGTGTGCACCCTCATATATATATAACTGAGACAATTACAGAGAGGTCCATATATAAAGGAAAATAACAAAACAAATAACATGCTTAAGTAAAACAGGAAATATCTAATGTAACACTCCCCCTCAAGTTGGAGCATAGATGTCAATCATGCCCAACTTGTCCAGCAGCATGCAAAATTGTTTCTTAGCCAAGAGCTTGGTGAAGATATCAGCAACTTGGTCTTCAGATCGCGTGAAAGGAGTGCAGATCTTGCCAGCAAGAATAGACTCTCTGATAAAGTGGCAATCAACCTCGATATGTTTGGTGCGCTCATGATAGACATGATTATTTGCAATGAAGATGGCAGCTCTGTTATCACAATGCATAGGAATGGCCGATGAAGACTCAATCCCAAATTCTTTCAGAAGAGAACGCACCCATAGCAACTCACAAGCAGTATGGGCCATGGCCCTGTACTCAGCCTCAGCACTAGACCTGGCCACCACATTCTGTTTCTTGCTCCTCCAAGTGACAAGATTGCCCCCTACAAAGGTACAATAGCCAGAAGTAGATTTTCTATCAACCTTGCTGCATGCGTAATCAGAATCAGAATATCCTTCAAGAACACAGTGCCCATTCTTTTTATAATGAAGTCCCTTGCCAGGAGATCTTTTTAAGTATCTCAAGACTTGGCATGCAGCATCCCAGTGGCATTGTCTAGGTTTGTCGAGGTATCTGCTAAGAAGACCCACTGCAGTAGCAATATCAGGACGAGTAACAGTCAAATAGATCAATTTACCAATCAGCCTCCTGAATTTTTTATGATTAGAAAACATAGCAGAAGAATCATCATCCCAATTGACATTGGGATCAAGAGGAGTATCTGAAGGTCTCGCACCAAGCATACCAGTCTCCTGCAGAATATCAAGAACATACTTTCTCTGCGAAAGAACCAAGGCATTAGAATTTCTAGAGACTTCTATGCCAAGAAAGTACCGGAGTCTACCTAGATCTTTGGTAGCAAAATGCTTGCCCAAATGATCTTTAGTAGCCTGAATACCAAGAGTGTCGCTGCCAGAAATAATAATATCATCAACATATACAATCAGAACAGTAATACCAGCAAAAGTCTTTTTTGTGAATACAGAATGGTCAACTTGTGACCTCAGAAAGCCAAAATCAATCATAATCCTGCTCAGCTTATCAAACCAGGCACGAGGACTCTGCTTGAGCCCATAGATAGACTTTTTGAGCCTGCATACTTTGTGAGACTCCCTCTGAGCAACAAACCCAGAAGGTTGCTCCATATACACCTCCTCCTGTAAATCACCATATAGAAAGGCATTTTTCACATCAAGCTGCATAAGAGGCCAGTTTAGATTCACAACAACAGATAAAAGAATCCTGACAGAGTTAAGACGAGCAACAGGAGAAAAAGTCTCAAAATAATCAATGCCATAAGTCTGAGTGTATCCCTTCGCAACAAGCCGGGCCTTCAACCTCTCAACCGTACCATCAGGTTGATATTTGACCGCATAAACCCACCTGCAGCCTACAGGCTTACACTGAGGAGGTTGATCCACTAGTTCCCAAGTGTCTCTGTCAGTAAGAGCAACCATCTCATCATTCATAGCAGATGTCCAAGCTGTACTTTGCAAAGCTTCCTGAACATTCTTTGGAACAGCCACAGCAGATAAGGCAGATATAAAATTACTGGAATGAGTATTTAGATGAGTAGTCGATACACACTGAGCAATGCTATGGGAAGTACAAGAACGAGTACCCTTGCGGAGAGCAATAGGTATGTCAAGATCAGAGTTTACCTCAGGTGCAGTAGAACCTTCTGGAGGAGAAGATTGGTTGTCTTGGGGGGGTACATTTGTGGAAGGTGCTTTATTCCTGCGCTGATAAACAATAAGAGGAGGGTCTTGCTTTGCAGTAGTTTCAGTGTCAGTGCGATCATGCATATAGTCAGCAATAACAGGTAAAGGAGGAGCCAGAATATCAGTCTGCAAACTATCTCCTGCTGAAGAATAATACGGTGTGTCCTCAAAAAAGACAACATCATTACTAGTAAACCAATTACGAGTGCTAGGATTATAACATCTGTAACCCTTTTGAGTTCGAGAATAGCCCAAAAAAATGCATTTAGCAGCTCGAGGAGATAGCTTATCAGAAGTAGGTCCAAGCAACCGAACAAAACAGGTACACCCAAAAATTCTAGGAGGCACAGGAAACATGGAGATGTCGGGGTGCAAAACTTGGAAGGGAATTTTATTCCCAATAACAGACGATGGCATCCTATTAATCAGAAAACATGCAGTCAAGATAGCTTCAGGCCAATAAGAACGGGGCACATGGGAATGCATCATTATTGTTTTGGTAACTTCTAATAAGTGCCTATTCTTTCGCTCAGCCACACCATTTTGTTGTGGGGTATAAGCACACGAAGTTTGATGAAGAGTACCCACAGATTTACAAAAAACAACTACATCTTGCTTAACAAATTCTAAAGCATTATCGGTGCGAAAGGTTTTAATAGGCAAGCCAACCCGAGTCTTTATTTCAGAAAAAAAGTATTTAATAGTAGACAACACTTCAGACCTACTTTTTAACAGAAACAGCCAAGTAGTCCTTGAAAAATCATCAATAAACAGAATAAAGTACTTGTAACCAGACAAACTTGGTACATGGCATGGACCCCATACATCAGAGTGAATTAAATCAAAAATGTTTTTACTGGTCACAGAACTACGTCTAGGATACACAGTACGAGTCTGTTTCCCTAGTTGACACGAATCACACTGAAAATGACAGCTGCCAATATCAGGAACTAAACTACGCAGCTTCTCTGAAGAGGGACGGCCCAGCCTGTAGTGCCATTGGAGAGCAGAAACAGAAGCAGATAATGCATATACCACAGCAGCTTTCTCTGATCTAGGTAGCTGGTCCAAGTAAAAGAGCCCATCAGCACCTTCATACCCCCCACCAATCTTCATCCTCGTGCGAAGGTCCTGAAAAGTGCATGAACCAGGAACAAATGTCAGGCTACAATTCAAACTCCGTAAAATCTTGCTGATAGATAACAGGTTAAGAGGAAATCTGGGCACATATAAGGCAGATTTTAGGCGAAAATGAGACATAATATCACCAACTCCAACGATTGACGACTTAGAGCCATCAACAAGCATAACAGAGGACTGTCGGGCAGGAGCAGATATATGCGTAAATAAAGATTTATTTCCAGAAATATGTGCAGAGGCACCAAAGTCTATCACCCATTTGGTATTACCAGAAGGAGAAGGTGAGGAGGAGCTCAGGAAGGCAGTGTCATAACCAGAAAAGGCAGCATGTGCTCCACTCGTAGAGGCAGCAGAAGAGGAACCACCACGCTCAAGGAGAAGACGCTCCACCTCAGCACGGATGTAGTCCGCAGTAGCCCCCGCAGGCTCTGGTGCAGGTGTCTGAGTAGCACCCTCAGACGCAGAAGAATCAGCCGCAGCATTGGCCCATGCCGGCTTACCATACTTTTCCCAGCATTTTTCCTCAATATGGTTGGACCGGCCACAGAAGGTACACAAGCGCTGTCCTTGCTGAGGACGCGCAGCAGCAGAGGGTGGGGCAGCAGGAGGAGCTCCTCGTCCAACACCAGGTCCACGCCCCCGGCCTGCACCCAGGGGAGGACGACCATCACTGGAGCGGCCACGGCCACGACCACACCCGCCCCAAGCGGCCAAAGCAGTAGAGTCCCCCGTCTCAGGAGGCGGAGACGGTGTCGATGACGGAAGGCACTGGAGACGCTTGTAGGCAGTCTGCAATGTAGGGAGTGGATCACTCACCAAAATCTGATCGACCACTCCATTATAGGACTCAGGTAAACCACTGAGAAACTGAATCAGCTGAAGCTTCGCCCGCTGTTTCTGCATAGTAGCTAAATCAGTGGACAGCGGGTGATACATCTCCAATTCACCCCACAGACCAGTGAAGGTGGAGAAGTAATCTGAAATGTCAGAACCAGTAAACTGCAGGCGCCCCATTTGCTTTGTGATATCAAAGACCTTCGGATTTTCACTGTGCGAGTAGGTACTGGCGAGCTGATCCCACATCTGCTTCGCCGTAGGCAGCTGAAGAAGAGTGACGCTAATCTTCTCAACAGAGCTGTTGAGAATCCACGTCATGACAGTCGAGTCATCACGAACCCAGTCATCAAAGACCTTGATATCTTTGTCATCCGCCTCCGCTGCAGGCTGAGGCGGACCCATCCTGATCAAGTGAGAGTACTTCCCTTGTGATTTGGCAAAGATCACAAAGGAACATACCCACAGCTGGTAGTTGCGCCCGTCAAGCTTGACAGTAGTGACTTGACGGCGCGACTCTCTCCACATGTCATCCCCGGAAGACGCCATGAGGAAAAAACAGAAAGGCAGGCACAGGCACTGGTAGGCACTGGTAGAGGACAGACTACGCCGTCAGGCAGGCAGAAGTAGGCAGAAAGCACGTCACTGTGGACCTCTCACATACGCACTACGCCAAGGCGTAGCAGAGAACCCGGAGGCCGAGGCCTACACGGGCAGGCAGGCACAAAGAAGCACGAACCGACGGTAACCCCTTAAACAAACAACGCGCCGATCTCCCCCTGACTACAGATCTAGGCCAGATCTACCAGTGGGTCAGTGGTCCCGTAGATACGACCACCCAGCAGCTCACCTGCTGTGCGAACAACAACTACGGTTGCTCAAGCACTAGCGGTGCACCACGCCAGGAGGCAAGACAGAACCACAGACCCGACGGAGAGACCTGCGGCCCGGTGGAGGCGTCCGGCCGGAGCTGCGACGGCCCTGGCTAGGCCAGCGGCGACGGCCTGCAGCTGCCGACCGACTGCTTGCTGCCGGCGGCGGCTGGTTGCTGCGGGCGGCGGCCTGCGGGCGCTGGGCGCCGGGCGGCAGGGGGGGCGGCGCCGGAGGGGAGAGAAGGGAGGGAGGGAGGCTAGGTTAGAGCCTGTTCTGAAACCATGTGACAGAGTCAGGTATTGCAGAAAGCTCAAGGGTTGCACAACGTGTGCACCCTCATATATATATAACTGAGACAATTACAGAGAGGTCAATATATAAAGGAAAATAACAAAACAAATAACATGCTTAAGTAAAACAGGAAATATCTAATGTAACAGATCTAGCATTTGTCTTTGTTATGATTATCTTGGCCGCAGAAATTGCAGAAGCGTGCAGCAGCTGACTGACTGCGTCTTTGTGCAGAAGAGGAAGTGCGGCCCGAGGTAGGGGATGACGGCCACCACGACCACGGTCGTGACTACTATCAGCAGATCTGACAACAAGGGCAGGATGCTCAACAATAGGAACAGAAGTAACGGATGGTAAATGTTGAACACGTTTAAGCACATCCCTCAGAGTGGGCAGAGGATCACTTGAGAGAACTTGGTCAACAACTCAAGAAAAAGAGGCAGGAAGTGCGGCTAGAAACTGGACAAGTTGAAGCTCATTGCGCTGTCATTGAGCTTCTTTGATATCAACAGATAAGGGATGATAGATCTCGTACTCATTCCAGAGAGTAGAACACTGATTGTAGAAGTCTTCAATAGATGCTTCATGCGCAAATTCCTTCTTGGTCAGGTTCTTAAAAATCTCAAATACTTTTTTAGGATTTTATTGATGGGAGTAGACGTGGGTAAGTTGATCCCACATGGCCTTCGCATCATGAAGGCAGAGAAGGAACTGACTGATCTGTGGTTCGGTGCTGTTGACAATCCATGGCATAACGCCTGAGTCATCTTTGCTCCATTGGGCATAAGCTTGCTTAAGCTTTCCATCTGTCGAGGCATCATGAACAGGTAGAGGGTCAGTGGTGATATGAGAATAGCAACCTTGCGCTTTCACATATAGAATAAAAGATGCCGACCAAAGGTGACAGTTGGAGCCATCAAGCTTAGCGGTGGTGACACACAGGGAACATGGGGGCTCAATGGATGCCATAATAGCAATAGATGAAGCAGAAGGCAGCAGTAGAAAGCAGAAGACATCAGATGTCTCACCGCAGCACAAATCTAGAACAAACGACTGTCAGAACTAGTAGATCTGAGATGACCCACAACAGGGAAAAGAAGAATAGCAGTAGATCTGATGCATCAGATCCAGAGACCCCACATCATGGGGCTGGATAGCTATGGAAAAAGACCTATGCCACCATAGATAGAGAACTACACCATGGGGCGTAGGTAGAAGAGTGATGGAATAGGAATAGACTTTGAACCAGTTATCTTGAAGGGCTTGCGGAGATGGGGGAAGAGGCAAGGTGGAGGAAGAGGAAAAAGGATAGGAAGTGTCAATCGGTGGAGGGAATGATGGAGGAAAGATTAAGGAAGGTGATGGGTGGGTGGGGGGGGGGGCAGGTTAGGGTAGGGGGGTGTGGCGGCGGCAAGTGGGTAGGGGGGTGGCGGCGGGTAGGAGATAGGTTTTGGGGGTGGCGGCGGCTTGGGGAGTGGTGGTGGGTTAGGGTTAGGGTGGTGGTGGAGGTGGTGGCGATGACTTTGGGCAGGGAGGGGGATGGCGGCGACAAGGGGTAGGAGGGGGGGGGGAGATGACGACCGGTAGAGGGTTAGGGTTGGGGTGGGGAGAGGAAGAAGAGAGGATGGGTGGGCGGAGTGAAGGTGGGAGAGGAAAGGGGGAAGGAGGGGGGCTGGTGGCGACAACAGGGGAGAGGGGTGGGGGGGGGGTAGGCTAGGTGAGGGGAGGCATTAGGGATGGGTGGGATCACGGGGGATCTTGTGGCTCTGATACCATATAGGATAATAAGAGGATTTATATTGAGTAAAAAAGGAGTACAATACATTCTCTTATATAGGATAAGAGAGGAGACACAAAACATAGATGAGCAATATGGGACAAAACAATACAAGTAATATATAAGTGAAGCACATGATACTAAGTGAAATATAAGCATATCTCTATATCTTGAAAATAGTTTCTTCTCGCATAACTCGATCAGACCCCACCTAATGATTGCATAGTGGACTTGTGAACACATGGCGTTGACATAATAATAAAATACCTTTTAGATCTTGAGATAATTAATTTTTAAGTTAAATAGGAAAATGAACGAGACAGAGAATTGAAACGACAAAAGTCATGTGTATAATCTTTGAAAAAAACTAGACCACATTATACATCAATAGTCCAAATTTCAACTCATTTGGAGTTTTAAGACGCAATGTATAAAATATTTAGTTTCATGCTTTTTGAGCATTGTGAGCATTCTGTTCTTCCAAAGGCTTAGATTTAAGAGGGGGATTTTCATCTTCAACCTCGATCCAACCGCCGACGCAACCATCAAGAGGAAAATGGCGCCCATTCTCCCTCATTTCTCCTTAAAACCATGCGTTGTTTGTCCCTCAAACTTTGTAATTTAGTTATCTACCCAGGAAACAATTTATGGGGCGTAAATACAAAGTAGATCTCTCTCCATCTCCCCATATCTTATCATTCCTTGGCTTCTCTGACAAGAAATTCTGTGTATGGCCTCCTTATAATCAGCTATGCATGTCGAAAGCTCCATCAAAACTCTAGCAAGAAAAGATTTGAGTCTAGAAACTCGTTTCCACCCCTCTAGCACCACCACCAAGCTCCATTCATCTCTTGGAATAGACTATGAGGAAATGTTTAATGCAAATTATGAGAAATACTCCACGATGAGATATTTTGTTTTGTTGTACCTACCTCGTGGATTCGAGATGAGGACGTGACAGATTGGTGAGGTACAACAAAACAGAAAATCTACGCTTGATTCTCGTGTCAACTTGGTGAGAAATAAGCCCTGATAGAATGGGACACAAATACTAAGTAGATCTCTCCCCATCTCCCCATATGTCATGATACCTACCTATGAAAAATAGGCCCTGATATAATGCGGTGAGTTGTTGACACAAGAATTTAGTGTGGCGACTTCCACTTGACGAGGTACGAGGCAAGTAGCTTTAGGGAAAATAAACAAAAGATCATATTTGTGTGAAACATGAGATGAATGTGTGTGATATTACATTTACTGTTAGTTGATGACTATGTTGTTATTGAATATGTTTCTAATATTTGAAGATTTGTTACTCTTCTATTATAAGATAAACTATCGTCTTATTCTGAGCTGCTTAGTATGATATTTGATTTACTACATGTTGGATTACAAGTAAACTCTGCTACCTAATCTATGGTAGTTTTGTTATCTACTCTTGTTGATTTTTTTATCAGATTTGCTACTACTCTTGTTAATGATAGATCTTTAATTGCTATTTGAATTAGTCTGTTTGGTAGATATTTTATTGATGATCTTTATCTTCAAGACTGCAAGATCTGTTCCCAGTCCGGCTAGTGGATTGTCACCAAGATAGTGTTATTACTGTTTAACTATAAGTTCTTAGATCTTGACTTTGTTATAATTTGTTAAAGTATCAAAGATTGATTGAATAGGAATAGATGATTACAAAGACTGACGACCTCTCCTTTATATAGAAGGAGGAGAGACGCCCTATTACTTAGGACCCAAGTAATCTAAACTAGACGGGCCGGAATATAAAGGCCCACTAAACTAATTAGCCTATTTAACTAATAGACTAATATAGACACTTTAACACTCCCCCTCAAGCTGGAGCATGGGTGAAACACATGTCCAAGCTTGGAGAGTTACATGACTCGATAAAAAGAAATGATAAATGAAAGATGAAGATAAATATCACTCCCATACAAAATATGTTACTCCCCCTTAATCAATACTCCCCCTGAATCAAATAGTGATGATGACTTTGCAGGCTGAAGATACTCGAGCTTTGAAGAAGGTCTTCCTTGAAGTGCATCTGAAATGAAGACATCTGAAGATACTCTGCAGGCTGAAGAATGCGCCACTGGAATACGTGCTTAACGCGGCACGAACGCGGATATAGTGTCGACGAATGGACCTGATACTACAACAACTTGCCACTGGAATACATGCTTAACGCGGTACGAACGCGGACGGACGGTCTGCTGCTCGATACGATGCATGAACCATGGGGGCTTGACAGAGAAAGTAGATATCATCCGTCAAGGAAAGTCCCAAGAGGATCAGCTACAGGCGATGTCGATACAGCAGATGCGGCTCGGAGAAGACGTGATGAAGCAGCTCGGTGAAGATAAAACTCTGAGCTTCTGAAGAAGCACCCATCTGTCTCATGCGAATGCAGCTGAAGGAATACATCATCAACAACAGATATGGGTCGACGCTGGATCTTCACTGCTGGCTCAAGTAGAGAACCGGTGTGCTGACCGATGTGAAGCTCCATGAAGACAGCCTGGGATATATATAATCTGAATACATATATCATCATCTATTCTCATACTCTCTCTCTCATACATTCTCTCATATGCTCTTATGCTCTCTCTCTCTTCTCTATCCCCCCCGCACACCAAATACGACAAGAGACCCCCCCCCGTAATGTGGACAAGGGATACACATACGATATGGGGGGTGGGAAAGAAAAAGGCTGAAAAGAGAAAAATATGTGAATGCAGCTGGGTAATATGTGGAGAATAAAACCGATAGCCAAAGAGAGTATACTAAATGGGTCAACATGAGATCTGGGTAGAAAAATAAATGGATCTAGTCCCGACCCAAAAAGGGGGTTTGTTGTCGATTAGGGTCAAAATAGGATCCGATTAGCAAAAGACAGGACCGATTAATGATCCGAATAGCAATAGAGGGCATAATGAATATGGGAGTAGACATAGATGGGAGGTGACGATGGAGTGATGATGATGAAGACAGCAGGTGATGGCGTAGGGACAACAGTAGCATGATGATGCAGATAGCAACAAATGGAAGATGAAGATCATCAGGATGATGATGAAGTGGAAGAACAGCTTGCGGATGATGGCAAATATGACGTTCGTTGGTGTAGCACTTTGTCGCACCATAGGAGATGACAAAGGGTCTCCTGCGTGACTCCGGAGAAATTACATGCGGAGCCAAGGCGAAGCCTCTCCAAAGCGGCGATGAAGGCTTCAAACGAACGACTGATTGAATCTCGATACCATCGACGGAAATGTCGATAGTATCGACGACAGTCTTTTTCCGTCTGCAGTGATCTCGATAGTATCGACGGAATTGTCGATAGTATCGATGGAATGCTCTTTGCGTCTGGACTGATCTCGATACTATCGACGCGGCGGCGGCTGGGCTGCTCCGGCAGATGGAGATGGCTGCTCCTTGCGGATGGGAAACGATTTCTGATGGCTGTCGACACTGTGGAGATGGCTGCTGGCGGCTACTGCTGCTAATGGTGGCGGCGGCGCTGCTATCGTGCGGAGTTGCTGGTTTCGGATGGCGGAAGGAGATTACCGTGGCGGATGCCTACAGCGGCAACTGTTGCGGATGATGATGGAGGACGGATGCTATGATAGGCAACATAGGTGTTGTATGGAAAGAATGAAAGAATAAAGAATAGAGATGACCATGGAGGCCGGGATATGCCTAGCGGGCAGCCGGCCTAGGCCATGGTGATGGCGGCTGCCGCCGCCCGCAGGCGGGCGCTCGCCCGGTTGTCCTCTTGGAGAAAGGAGCGGCGGCGGCTTGAAGGGAGAAGACGGCGGCTTGGAGAGAGAGGGAAGCGGGGCGGCGGATTAGGGTTCCCTCAGGATGGAACCCGCTCTGATACCATGTTAAAGTATCAAAGATTGATTGAATAGGAATAGATGATTACAAAGACTGACAGCCTCTCCTTTATATAGAAGGAGGAGAGACGCCCTATTACTTAGGACCCAAGTAATCTAAACTAGACGGGCCGGAATATAAAGGCCCACTAAACTAATTAGCCTATTTAACTAATAGACTAATATAGACACTTTAACATAATTAACTCTAATACCACTCTTGTGATAGGATTATAGTTTGAAACATTTAGCATTTTCTGATATGTTTAGAGATGCTATAAAAGATAGTTAAAAGGTTTGTATTTGAGCTACATGAATGCTTTTCTGATAATTAGTTTATAGCCATAAACTAGAGTACTTAATGCTAGAATTATCTGTTAGGATTGTAATATAATATCTATCAGCTCCGTTTTAGTTCAGCAATATACTTAATCTGATGGTGATACATGTTACTTAGATGAGTGAGAATTTTCCATTCACTAGGGCTTAAATTATTTGTTAGGCTTGTAATATAATATCTACCAGTTCTATTATATTTCATTAATATACTTAATCTAATGGTGATACATGTTATTTAGATGAGTGAGAATTTTCCGCTCACTAGGGCTCTATATAAGTCTAGTATGTTGTTGCAAATATTTTTAGGTATAGTGTCGTCCAACATAAAGGTACTGACAAAGAATATGTAAGTTGAATAGCTTATAGATTAGATTGTCCCTCTAATCTCACTTTCTTGGGTGGGTTGGTATATCAATTTTATTTTTTATGTATGTTAGAGTATATTAGTATTGAGTCTTTGGGTATATTTGTATTATCGGTCCAAGTGTGTCTTGGCCCATTAAGGCTTTGTTTATGCCTATATGCAAGTCTTCCCATCTAATAGAACATACACAAGAAAATTTTCCTACTCTCATTTTCTACATGGTAGAGATCATTAACCCTTCCCGTCAAATAAGAAAAATAAAAGAAGAGACTTCTAGCTGGTAGGTGGCCGTGCTTCTTTCTTAGTTTTCTGCCCATGGGCCTCTTTGCCATGTTGTTCTTTCTTGATCCCGTGATGCCACTCTCTCGTGTTGGTGCTGCTGTTGTGTTGTGGTTGGATCCGTCCCTATAGTGCTTTTTGCCTACACCGCTGGATGTAGATGCTGATAACCTTCTCCTATGCAGGGGATACTTCCCCGAGCGTGTTTTCTATGGATTGGCTTTATCATAGCCAATCCACTCCCTCAGACTGCGTGCTATTGCACGGAGGATGATTGCCGCAATCACTTTTTTTGCTATATGGTCTTTTGTTGCTGCCTCCAATCAGATTCTCCACGTGCCTGCCCGGATCCTTCTAAATCTGATCTCGCAATACTTGTTATTATCTTTTCTTTGTTTTATGATGCTTTGCACAGGCCAACTCAATCCAACACGTCTTTTTTTCTCCTCCTCAAGTTCAGTGCCTACTTCCTCGAATAAAGCTACAGTTCTTTGGAACTCCTATTTCGTCACTCTATAGATAAATTGTCTTTTTTGGCATGATCTTGTATGTGTTACGTTGCATGTTTATTTAATCTATCCTATACATTAAGTATACACAAAAGGCCTGTCTGATGGCTAAATGTCCAATCCCTCATATCATATTTTTTTCTGATCACAAAATCAATCCAGCAACGTCATTATTTAGAGTTGCATCATTCTTTTTACTCTTATAGAAGTTCAGTAGCCTTCCAATACAAAGCTCATACAAGTGTTTGTTTTTCTTGCCTTTGGCTATTGAACTCCACCAATCTACTCTCCTGATTCGTTTATAGTTGGGGTCAGAGATACAAGGATGAATGAAGTAAGAAGAGAGAGATAAAGATGTACATGAAAAATTTCTAGATTATACCTGTCAAGGATGATTATTTTTGACCATTGAGCTTATGATGATTGATATTTTTGCATCTCGGAGACTATCCCCTTTTTAATTGAGCATATTTTTTGAAGTTATGTTATTGCCGAGCTATGTGCATATTTGTCACACTTATTTCAGTTGAAGCGGTTGTCCATTGCAGCTACATCGTCTCTACTTTTCGTTTTATACATGTGACTACTTTGATTGTGTTCTAGGACTCTCAATTTTGCACGCTGACTACTTTGCATGTGTTATATCACTCTCTGGCTTGTTTCTGCTTTATTTGTATGTTGTCTCTTTGCTTGTTCGTGCTTCATATGTACGTCGATGACTTTATGTCTGTGACCCAACACAATGTGGGGACTGTGACCCAGAAGAATTGCGATGTCAGCGATTCAGATGGAGATCACTGTGCATGTTTGTTACTGTCTACTATTTCAGATGCTACTTTGTTTACTTGGAAGGCCAAGCTGCTATCTAGCATGGTGCTATTTTTTCATGCAACTTGTTATACTGTTATGCACCTCAGGAGGAGTCTACCCTGCTACTACTTCAGCACTATCTGCTTAAGAGGAGTCGACGTATCAGCTACTACCTTGACACTATCTACTTCAGGGAGGAGTGATGTAGTGTTTGAGTGTTTAATTTTGAGATGATATTTTGCATGGACTGAATTATCGTTCTTATAACTGGAGTTCATATGCCATGTTTGTGTCTGACTTTCTACGTTGGACATGTGTTTCACCCATTATCCACCTTGACGGGGAGTGTTAAGAGTATATTCGTATTTAGTCTATTTGGTCTATTTGTAATATGGGCCTAGGTGTGTCTTGGCCCATTAGGGCTTCCTTTATGTTTGAATGCTTCTCCCTTTTGTATGTAGGTAAGGAGTCCGCCCATCTAATAGAACATATACAAGGGATTTTTTTTACTCGGTTTCTACAATGTATATGTAATCTGATATAAACTGAGCTGCATATGAGTAATAAGATTTGATTCCCTTTTATCAAAATTGAACAAGAAAGGTTTATTTGAGTAGAATGTGAATGTTTATTGATGAATATGTGGATTAGGATCTTGTGTGGAGTTCTTTCTGACGTTTCATGAAAAAAAGAAAAAAATACCCATGTTTCCCGATTACTATTTTGATCGTGTTTATTGCAAAATTGCTGTTTGATTTCTAATCTAGGTTTAGGATTAGAGATTTTTCTCTAATGGTTGGCATTAATGGTAATCATAAGACGTCCCTACACAACATGTAGTGATAGGGTGGCAAATGAAGTAAAGGAGCAAATACCTTTTCTTAATGTCTTAGCTTTTGAGGATTCTTCCAGAGTTGACATTGATGTCGATTTGTAAGTTATGGATCCTAAGATTTCCTTTGTTGATACACCAGAGGATACATTTAAATTGATCTCAAAGAAGATTGTGATGGTTGTAGGGGACCACAATGCTCAAGGAGAAGGAAGCAGTGGGGGTTGCTAACTACTGGAGCAATATTTCTAGAATAAAACAAGGCAATTTCATGGAAGGTGACGTCGCTAGCGACAAACATTCATTTGTAGGGAGTCTGTTTATTTATGTTATTAAGTGTCTTTGTAATATGGGCCCATGTATGTCTTGGCTCATTAGGGCTAAGTTGTGTCTATACGCTTCCCTGTTCTCCTATTTATAGCAGGGTTTCCTCTTATCAATACAACCAACAATCTGTTATAAGGATCATAATGTTTATACCATTTTTAAACTTGAGAAATTCCCAAATAGACCAGTTTCAACATGTTGGGATTGAGTTTGTCAGCTTTCATATCCAAATTGTGAACAAAAGCAGTGCACTGGGAAAACTGAATCAGGAGAGAATACATATCTTTATTGAGATGAATAAGAGAAAATAGAATTTCCCTGTAGAGAATTAAAGAGGATTGGTGGTGGATAAGTAAACATACAATCTAAACCATGGTGCAATACCTTGACTTCGTGTTGACTTTGCCAGGTGTGAAAGTGGAAGTTTGTGGAAACTCCGAGGAAGTTTAGATGCAAACTTTGATAAACTTCAATGCCGTGTTTTGAAGAAAATGATGTGAATTTGAAGGAAACTTTGATTGACAACTTCTAATTATGTTATACCTTTATCTTATTTATGTTAATTTAACACAAAAATGTGATTCACGACTCTCTAGCCCTAGTTAGGTCTATAATACAATGTGTTGCTTGCAAGGGTAAAATGTGCAATACACATATACAAATACAGTTCACCATATGTATTCTACACAATATATAGCCAAGTATTAGTTACAACACTCTCTCTAGGAAAGAGTGGCAACAACAAACATAAGAGTTTATATTAGAAGTTGTGAAGAGGGTTGGAGGCAGAATTATGCCTTATACGACCTTCATGGCACTAGTTAGGATTATTGTTCTAGGGAGTCTCAACTTCACCCCAACTTCACCAACTTCGAGGAAACTTCGACAACTCTGGAGATGCTGGGATGAGAATACACACAAAAAAGTCAACTTTGTCAAAAACAGCTAAACTTCACCCCAAAGTTTGGACGAGGCCAAAGTATTTGGTTTTCGACTTCACCTATGGTCAAAATTCAAAATTTTCTGGAACTTCGTCGAAGTTGTGTTCCAAGTCTAAAAAACTTTCATAACGAAAGCATTTGGGTGACATGCAGGGATAGATAAGGTTCAAGTGAAATTTAGAAGATGATGATTCTTGTGCTCTGCTTCTCTGTTCTATTGAGTCGTATGGACACGAGATCATTGATGAAGCATTCTGACACTTTGACAAAAAGGAGAAATATCTGATTGAATATATTGTAAAGCATCAGAAGTTCGAAGAATTTTAGTGTTCATTTTGAATTGAACAAAAACTATGAAATGTGTTATGATCTATATCGCAAGATCTAACTATGTTCTATGTCATCCTAGAAAAATCATCTGAAAATGTAAGTAACGTCACCATTATAGCTCATGATATGAAAAGGATCACACATAACACTATGCATTAAGTTCAAAAATTGGCAAGCATTTCTTTTTGACTACAAGTAGGAAAATATAATTGGTGATGCTTTCATAAATGGCGAGAATCACAGGGTACACCCAAAGTTAGGTGCAAGAGGAGATTAAAGATTCTTTAGCTTGTCAAAAGTCAAGTGTCCATATAGCTGGTGAAGTTGTAGTGGCGGATATACTAGAAGGAAGACACAATACAAGATGTATTCATAGAGAAGTAGTATTGATCGCCCGTCCTCGAGCAGTCCCCAATCATCATCGAAGTTTGAGAATCTTGCAAAACAAACCCAAAGGGTTTGAAAGTCACATAACATACCAGAAAATCAACAAGTTTACAAATATACACCAAAACTAACGGAAAGTTAGGCATATAATGAACACATTTGAGTTAAAGAGTGGAGGACAATGGGAAAATATTGAATTGAATAATAGTTTTAAGCGAATCATCTGCCAAAGTGATAGAGGCATGAAGTATATTGGCATCAAATGAAGAGAGAAAATGTTTCATACTGGTAATGTGCTGAGTGGCCCTGGGATCCACTATCCAACTGGAGTGGGTAGTAAGCGTGGAGGAGCCAACGCTATCTTGGTTGGAGGCAACAAAATTTGTTGATAGGGAGGCCATCTACAAAGTAAGCGATCACTAAAGGAGGTCTCTTGGGAGGTGTGGACAAGTATTCTTCAACTGTCAGAGAGAATTCAGGAGGATTTCACTAGTCTAGACCACATTTAGATGTGCTGAGCCATGACCACATCCTCTACCATGGTTCAAGTAGCAATGATTCTCGAAACATCCCAACTTTTCACAAAATGTGCATTTGGAGTGAGGTGCTCTGCCACGATCCGTGCCTCGAGTGACACCACCCACAACTGTGTTCTTCTATAGGCTCAGACTAGATCAAAATGTGAGAGTCAGGCATATATGTCGTCCAGAGAGGGAATTTGATCTATAGTAAGTAAGAGGTTGCAAACCAGAGCAAACATGGGATTAAGAATGTTGAGGAATTTTGTGGTGATGAGACCTTCCCATTCTTGGGTTTGAGCTTCGATGGGGACAAGTGAGAAGTTGAGTTGGTGAGATAGAGACTGTATAGCTGCAAAATGTTCTTCCAGTAGGTTTGCAGAGAACCATTTGTCGTAGAAATTATAGATGCTAAGAGCATCCGATTCTTTTTTTTTTTGGCTGAACCTAGCATGCCTCCTTTTATTGACATCGAAACAAAAGTACTATCTCCTAGAATATATGTACAAAAACAAGAAAATTGTATAGAGCAAGGGAGAAAGGTATATAAAAAACAACCAAGAAACCTAACTATACATTGCTCTAAAATCATCTTCACAGTTTAACCAAATGGTATCACTATCTTACAGAGTATACGAAAAAACTCTGTTATTTCTCTCTGTCAAAATACTATGAATCAGCAGAGCAACATTAAAAAAAAAGGATTTTTTCACTGCCTTAGGCAGAGCCCGCATCCTTTTTCCAGCCATAGCCCGGATAACTGGCGGGTGATAAATCCAGCGCTCCACAACGTGGTTCGAACCCGGCTCCCCTCGGAGGGGGACACCGTGCCTTACCAGTTGCGCTAACGCTGACCGGGTAATCAGCAGAGCAACATTGCTTCGCTTTATTTTGAAAGGAAAGCAAATCCTAAAAACCATTAGGACATCCACCATAACTTTCTTTTTATTTTCTCCATAAGCTACTCGAGTAAGGACACTCAAAGAAGAGATGTTTATTAGGCCCTTCATGACCATAGCGCAGTACACATCTTGACACCAGAAAGAAACCCCGAGTTTTCCGAAAATTGTTGAAAGTTTGTTAAGAAAATACTTCACAACAGAACAGAAACTCTTCTTGGAATGTGTTTGAACCAAATCCATTTACCCCAATGAATCTTCTCAGCTTTCTACCTACTCACCTCCCGGAAATATCTGGTGTTAGGATTGATCTTCCCATCAATGCTTAAGCAATCATCAGTTGGAAAGGGGTTAGGATTACTACTGTAAAAATGAATAAACTTTTGTAGCACCTCTTAATGGAGTAAAGTGCCACTTCCCATCGAAAATGCAGACACTCAATTTGCATTTGAGACCTCTACCAAGTCTGAAAATTAGTTGTTTTGTCCACCCCCCCGACAAGGGTTCCCTCCACAACAATTAAATGGAGCCATTATCCACATTAAAGGTTACCACCTTTCTTAGTAAATTTCTTCGTTTGAGAAGGTTCCTCCAACCCAAGATCCGGCTTGTTTATTATCAACAAACCAAATAGAGTTTCCATCAATATATTTTCTGTGAATCCACTTCACCCATAGAGAATTTTTATGATTAACCACATCTCATAAGTTCTTCATGATCCCTACAGTAACCCATTTAGCAATGGATCTGATCCCTAGACCCCCTTCAGATTTAGCCCTGCAAATAGTCTTCCGCGAGACAGAGTGCATGTCCTTATCTTCAGTGTCTCCCCAGATGAAGTTCCTGAATAAGCCTTGCAGTTCTTTAATGGTGGATTTGGGATAGGGAATGCTGAAGTCTAGAATATATGATGATAAGATAAGGTAGAGACCACTAGTTCCACCCTCCTACCTGCCATGGAAAGTGTGAAAGACAATGAGATTTGGAGAGCTTAGAGTTGCACAATGTGTGCACCCTTATATTTATAGTAATGTGACAATTACAAAGAAGTCCAAATATAATGTAAAATAACAGAACATATATATTAACACTCCCCCTCAAGTTGGAGCATAGATGTCAATCATGCCCAACTTGTCCACAAGTGTGCAGAACTGCTTCTTAGCCAGCAACTTGGTGAAGATATCAGCAACCTGGTCTTCAGAGCGAGTAAAAGGAGTGTAAATTTTGCCAGTCATGATAGATTTCCGAATGAAATGACAGTCAACCTCGATATGCTTGGTGCGCTCATGATAAAAATGATTGTTTGCAATGAAGATAGCAGCTTTATTATCGCAGTGCATGGGTATAGCAGAAGAGGACTCAACCCCAAAGTCTTTTAGGAGAGAACACACCCACAGGAGCTCACAGGCAGTATGGGCCATGGCCCTATATTCAGCTTCAGCACTAGATCTGGCAACCACATTTTGTTTTTTGCTTCTCCATGTGACCAGATTACCTCCAATATAGGTACAATAGCCAGAAGTTGATTTCCTGTCAATTTTGCTCCCTGCATAGTCAACATCAGAATAACCCTCAAGAGAATAATGTCCATTTTTCCTGTAGTGAAGTCCCTTGCCAGGAGACTTTTTTAGATATCGCAGAATATGACAGAGTGCATCCCAGTGACATTGTCTGGGTTTATCTAAATACCTGCTAAGAAGACCCACAGCAGTAGCTATGTCAACTCTAGTCACAGTCAGATATATCATTTTACCGATCAGCCTCCTGTATTTTTTATTATCAGCAAAGAGTGGAGAAGACTCATCATCCCAATTGACATTGGGATCCAGAGGAGTATCAGCAGGTCTAGCTCCAAACATACCAGTCTCCTGCAGAAGATCTAAGACATATTTTCTCTGAGATAGCACAAGAGCATTAGAAGTTCTAGATACCTCTATGCCCAGAAAATAACGCAGTTTATCCAAATCTTTAGTAGCAAAGTGTTTGCAGAGATGAGCTTTAGTAGCCTGAATAGCAATAGAGTCACTGCCAGAAAGAATAATATCATCCACATACACAATCAGAATCATAATACCAGTAGAAGTCTTCTTAGTAAAGACAGAATGATCCACATGAGATCTCAGAAAACCAAAGTCAATCAGAATATTGCTCAATTTATCAAACCAGGCACGAGGACTCTGTTTGAGCCCATAAATTGACTTCTTTAGCCTGCAGACTTTATGTTACTCCCCCTGAGCAACAAATCCGGGAGGTTGCTCCATATAGACCTCCTCTTGCAGATCACCATATAAGAAAGCATTTTTAACATCTAGTTGTACTAGAGGCCAGTCAAGATTAACAACAACAGATAAGAGAACTCTGACAGAATTAAGACGGGCAACAGGTGAAAAAGTTTCAAAGTAGTCAATACCATAGGTCTGTGTATAACCTTTAGCAACAAGACGTGCCTTCAGACTTTCTACAGTACCATCTGGTTGATACTTGACAGCATACACCCATCTGCAGCCTACAGGCTTACACTGAGGAGGTGGATCCACCAACTCCCAAGTTTGTTTGTCAGAAAGAACAAGCATTTCTTCCTTCATAGTAGTCGTCCAAGCTGTACTTTGCAAGGCATCCTGTACAGTCTTTGGGATGACAACAACAGATAAAGCAGTGACAAAGTTGCTAACATGAACACTTAAATGATCATTTGATACATAGTTAGCAATATTGTGAATAGTACAGGAACGAGTGCCCTTCCTAAGAGCAATAGGCACATCAAGGTCAGATATTACCTCAGGTGATGCAGAACCTTCTGGAGGAGAAGATTGGCTTGGTTGGGGGGGATCTTGTGTAGGTTGAGCTCTGTTCCTGCGCTGATAAACAATAAGAGGAGGTGTGGGTTGTACAGAAGTAGTGGCATCAGAAACACATTCACTAGTAATAGGTAGTGGAGAAGTAATAAGCTCAGACTGAAGAGTATCTCCTTGAGTAGAGTAGTATGGTGTACCCTCAAAAAAGACAACATCACTGCTAGTGAACCATCTCTTGGTAGTTGGGCTATAGCATCTGTACCCTTTCTGTGTACGAGAGTACCCCAACAAAATACATTTTTCAGCACGTGGAGATAGTTTATCATGGATTGGGCCAAGCAACTTTACAAAGCATGTAGAGCCAAAAATACGAGGGGGTACAGTAAATAAAGGTTTATCAGGATTCAGAATTTGCACAGGTATTTTATTTCCAATTACCGAAGAAGGCATCCGATTAATTAGAAAACAAACAGTCAAGATGGCTTCTGGCCAGAATCCCCGAGGTACATTAGCATGCAACATAATAGTTCTGGAAACCTCTAGTAAGTGTCTATTCTTTCTTTCTGCAATGCCATTCTGCTGAGGTGTGTATGCACACGAAGTCTGGTGGATAGTGCCAATGGATTTACAAAACAACACAACATCTTTTTGAACAAATTCAAGTGCATTATCCGTTCTAAAATTTTTAACAGGCATAGAATATTATGTTTTCGTCTCATTAAAAAAGAATTTAATAGTGGACAATACTTCAGATCTACTCTTCAAAAGAAATAACCATGTGGCTCGAGAAAAATCATCAATTAATAGAATAAAATATTTGTTTCCAAATAGACTAGGGACATGACAACGGCCCCATACATCAGCATGAACCAGATCAAAAACATTTTTACTGCTAATCTGAGAACGTTTAGGATAAACAACCCTAGTCTGTTTGCCTAATTGACACGATTCACATTGAAACACATTTGTTCCTACATCAGGGTCAATATGGTGCAATTTCTCAGATGATGGGTGCCCAAGTCTGTAATGCCACTGTAGAGCCGATACTGACGAAGATACTGCAGAAGCCAGAGCCACATTGTCCACTTTTTTTAGATAGTCCAGATAGTACAAGCCATCAGAGCCTTCATGCCCCCACCAATCTTCATCCTCGTGCGAAGGTCCTGAAAAACACATGAACCAGGTACTAAAGTCAGGCTATAGTTCAAGTTCCGTAAAGTTTTGCTAACAGATAATAAATTCAACGGAAAACGAGGCACATATAGAGCAGATTTCAGCATAATATCAGACACAATGTCTCCAATTCCGGAAACGGTAGACTTGGAGCCATCAACAAGCATAACAGAGGAATTAGTAGTCAGTCTAGATAATTTTCTGAACAATGACCGATTCCCAGAAATATAAGAAAATGCGCCCAAATCTATGACCCATTTCGTATTACCAGTAGTAGAGGATGGTGCAGAAAGGAAGGCAGTGTCACAACCAGAGTATGTCGCAGCATGTGCTCCCGTGGTGGTGGCAGTAGACGAAGAGCCAGTACACTCCAGTAACAGGCGCTCGACCTCAGCACGAATGAAGTCAGGAGTAGAAGTATCCGGGGCATCAGGCTGGGTAGACGTCTCAGAAGATGTAGTAGCATCAGTGGCCGCATTGGCCCAAGCTGGTTTACCATATTTTTCCCAGCACTTGTCTTCAACATGATTAGACCGGCCACAGAAGTTGCAGAAGCATTGGCCAGTCTGAGGACGAGCAGTAGCAGTAGTAGGTCCAGAGGATGCTCCCTGACCTGAAGAATTCCTCCCCCTGCCAACACCAAGAGGAGGACGAGCATCATATGAGCGACCGCGTCCACGGCCACGGCCACGACCAGACATCGCAGCAAAAGCAGTCGAATCCCCTGTATCAGTAGGAATCTCAGATGACGATGCAGGCAAGCGCTGTAGTCTCTGAAAGGCAGTCTGTAGAGTAGGCAGCGGATCACTAGCGAGAATTTGATCGACCACCCCTGCATAGGAATCAGGTAGGCCACAAAGGAACTGGACTACTTGCAACTCCTGTCGCTGTCGTTGCATAGTAGCCAAATCAGTAGACAAGGGATGGTAGGCTTCCAATTCCCCCCACAGTCCCTTGAAAGCAGAAAAGTAATCCGTCAGATCGGATCCAGAGAAACACAGGCGGCTAAGCTGCTTGTTGATGTCAAACACCTTCTTGGGATTCTGACTGTGTGAATAAGTGCTGGCAAGCCGATCCCACATCTGCTTTGCCGTTTGCAGGTATAATAAGGTGACACTAATCTTGGTCTCACTACTATTCAAAATCCATGTCATGATTGTGGAGTCGTCCTTCACCCAATCATCATAGGATTTCACATCCTTCGAATCGGCTGTTGTAGGAGGCACGGGTGGTGGATCTCGCGTCAGGTGCGGCATTTTTCCTTGTGATTTAACATATATCTGCATAGAGCACACCCAGTGCTGGTAGTTTCGCCCATCCAGCTTCACAGTTGTCACCTGACGTCGCAGATCTTAATGAGTAGACGCCATCAGGAAGAAACAGATGCAGACGTAGAGTTACAGGCAGGCAACAACAGTCATGCACATGCAGTAGAAGGCTGCCTACGGATCCAGGTAGGCAGCAGCAGGCACAGCAGTAGTAGTCAGCAGTCAGAGGCAGAAGTCCAACACATGGACTAGTAGTAGAAGGTAGAAGATCCACGCATGGATCTTAAAAAAAACCCACGTAGGGGCAGTAGATGAAGAGAAAAAACCTATGCCAACATGGAGGATCAGTCACTCTACCATGAGGCGCAGGCAGACAGAGAGGATGAAGCCCGTTATGCCGTCAACGTGCCAGAACTGGAAAGTTACCGAGGCTGTCCGGAGATTTCAGGAAGAGAAACAGAGCTAGACGGAGGGGCCTGTGGTGGATTAGGCCACAAGGATGGAGGATATTAGAGGTGGATGGAGGGCTGCGGAGGGGTGGACGGCGTTACTGTAGCGGCGGCTCTACTGTAGCAGTACTGTAGCGGTGGAAAAAAGGAGATTTCGGAGTGTGGCGGCGGCTAGGGTTGGTGGAGAGAGAGAGGGATTAGGTTTAAGGTGGATCGGCTCGCTCAGATACCATGTGAAAGACAATGAGATTTGGAGAGCTTAGAGTTGCACAATGTGTGCACCCTTATATTTATAGTAATGTAAAAATTACAAAGAAGTCCAAATATAATGTAAAATAACAAAATAAAAATAACAGAACATATATATTAACAGAAAGTAATTTTCTTTTCTAGGTATCTAGCTTCCTCTTGACCTTGTCAATTAATAGGTGTACACATTTTGCTAGTCAACCTCCTAGGAAATATAGGAAGTCCCAGATATCTAATAGGAAAGGTATCAATAGGAGTAGACAAAATATTTTCAATCACATTACTTTCATCCCCCCTGCTAAAAAATAAATGGCTCTTGGAGTTGTTGAGTTTGAGACCCAAAATATTCCAAAAACTTTCAGAGCTTCCTTAACAACATGAGCATTCTCAATATTTGCATAAGTGAAAATCAAGATATCATCTGCGAATATGAATGGGATACATTTAACTCTTTGGAAGCTGATAAGGGAGTTATCGTTGCATTCTTCACAATCATTCGTAATGGACGTGAAACCTTGCATTGCTAAAACAATGAGATAGGGGGAGATTGGGTCCCACGATTTTCTTGTTCCATTCAATAAGTCTAATCTAGTGAGTCTCAATTTTTGGTATAGTTTATACATGGGAGGCCCTTCTACACTAACCCCATACCAACCCTTTTTTACAACATCAAGAAAATCTTTTGTTGAACACCAAGCATTTACAAATCTGAAGGGAGTAACAACTTCCTTGCCTTCGAGTAAGTGAAGATTCAGAATACGATGATCACATACTACAATTTGCCCCACCTCACCCCAAGCATAAGGGAATTGGTTCCGGAAATCAATATTACAAAATATCCTGTCTATTTTTTGAGAAAGTACTCAAACCTTTCTTAATTTAACTATCCCTAGTGAAAAGGGCCTTTCATGGGAATGTCAAGCAAACCAATCGAACTGAGAGTATTATTAAAGTCATCAATGCTCTGAGTAGAGGAGGGATGTTTCCCCAACTTTTCAGTAGCCAGCCTAACAACATTAAAATCACACAATATGCACCAGGAATCAAGAATAGAATTATTCAGCATGACAATATTCTATAAGAAGACTTTTCTTTCATTATCCCCATTTGCCCCATAGATTGTAGATAGAACGAAATTTTTTTATTGCCAATACTCACAGAGTAGTGCAGAATTTGCTCACCAACAAAGATCTTCTTGATGCTAATAGCAGAATCTAACCACATACTGACAATTCTGGTGTATGAGTAGAACTCAAAATTATTAATATGATCAGAATCTTTTCAAACATAATTGATAGTTTCTTCAATAATCCGCCTTATTCCATTCTGGATGCGAGGAATTATATTTGAATGCTTCTCACATTCCAGGAGACAATAAACAAGGTTCTAACCATTTGGGAAATTTATGTTTGGTCCACCACCCATTGGGTGTATTGCCTCTCCATCCTCCAGATTTTCAAGCAGTGAGAACTTATTTGGTGGAAGGGATGTGATTCTGGATTCAGTGTAAACACTTCTCGTGTAGCACTTAGGCGGGGATCTCGACTTCCTTTGTGTTCTGCATTCATTTCCGTTTGCAGTTGGGGTTACATAAGAAGAAGAGAGGACTGAAATTGGATTTTAGAATTTACAAACTCAGGCTCCTCACCAATATTAGCAGCTGACTCCAGAATCCTAGTGATATTTGACTCAACATCAATGAATTCCTCTACTTCCCTTCCTTGCTCAATAGCAGTAGGATTTGGTACCCAAATTTTCTTGCATAATTCTCCATCACGTACTTTGTCGGGGTTGTTTTCCTCAATACTCCTTTTTCATGGGCACACAGAGAAGACTAATGTCTCTATGCTCATTCCAATCTTGTCCAATTTTGCTAACTCCTTGTTCTCCACCCCTTCCTCTTTGTTCTGGAAGCACGTCTTCTTATTCTATCTTTTCTCGAATCCTCCTGGATGGAGAGGGTTGGTGTGGACTCCGATTCCCCCCAGGAGGGAGGGTTGGAGAGGACGAAATATAGAAAATGTCGGAGTCAATTGTCACCTAGTTCACTCGCAGAGATTGACGATTCTCTGTGTTGAATCCATGGCATAGGCATAGTCACAAATTCAGTATTCGGGATACATTCGGTTGAGTTGAAAAGTTTAGAATTTGGCAATTATGCGGGAAAATCAGGTAAAAAGCGGTCAACGTACGGGAAAAGTACGGTCAACTATTTGTGAAAAAGTCGGGAAAAAACTGGAACATATATACATATATTGTATACATATGTATGTATATATATGTTTTGCATATATATATGTAGATATATATTGCATACATATATCTATAACTATTACTTACATATACATATAGATATATTACATACATACAGACACATATATGCATGTACATACACAGACACATATATATATACTCAAACAAAGTTAGAGTCTCAATCAGTTTAGTACAGGAAAAGAACGTATAAACCGGGAAAAAACATTAAACGTGATTAGTTCGCAAAAAATACGGGAATGATACATAATATTTGGGAATTGGGATTTATTCGAGAGTTTCATACATCTAGGGAAAAGTTTGCGTTTTCAACGTGACTTATTCAAAAATTCGGAGTATATTGTGACTATGGGCACAGGAGGCTGCTTACTCTATCCACTTCAATGATTTAAAAAGCGGGTGAAGCGGCCGCTTAAGCGGTCAAGCCTATGTCCCGTTGTAATTTTAGCTGAAGCGGGCTTTGAAGCGTTTTGGACTGAAGCGGTCGCTTTTTGCTGCTTCAGGCCGCTTTTTCAGCCCTGCTTAAGCGACCGCTTCAGGGCGCTTCACGACAAATATTGCTGGAGTGGCCTAATCACTCGCCAAATCTATAGAAAAATGAAAGCACTACTTTTGGGAGATGTGATGCTCCAGCTGTTGTATCTCAAAAGGTGTAAGAAAGTTTAGTAATTAGCATTTATCTTTACTTTGTTACTGCTGTTTGTACACTCTGTACAGCTAGACTAGTACTTTGTACTTTCAAGTTTGTTTATGATATTATCATGTATATTTAATGTTGTTTATTACCGCTGATACTCTAATAGTCTGACATTTAGTATACTTGTACAAAAGCTTTGCACAACCATCTGTGGACTGTAACAAAATGATGTCGTAAATATTGCTATATTGTCAATTATGTACTTAGTGCAGTAACTTATTGTTCTTCATGATTTACTATGTATGATATTGGCATGTATGTTTAATGTAGTTTAGGATATTGGCATGTATGTTTAATGTAGTTTATTACCACTGACAAATTAATAGTCAGCCATTTTGTATACTTGTACAAAAACTTTGCACAACCATCTATAGACTGTAACAAAACAAGGTAGTAAAATTTGTTATATTGTTTATTATATACTAAGTCTAGTAGTTTATTGCTCTTTAGGATTTACTGAGTAATATCTAATTATCTTGATTCTACTATATATTGTCATGTATTTCTCTTTATTACTATTTAAATGTGCATCTATTTATATTATGTTGAAGACTACCTTACTCAGTCAACAATATTTGTACAGAGTACTAGTATTTAACTACTACTACCTCCAATTTTTTTTACTAGATGATAATTTCTAAGCCCAATTGTTGAAACAATATTAAGTACATAGTACTAGTATGATACTTGATTGTTGAGCGAGGACTATGCGGTTTTATGATGTTTGAGTATTTTTAGCTTATAACAATTTATTTTTGTAAACAGGACCCTTTTTCCAATGTAAAAGTCATTCTGATGTAATGAAATATCATTTAGATGCTTGATTAATGATATGTTAGCAGTACGACGGTCACCAAAAGTTTTCTACATTTTTTAAAACAATGCAGACTGCTTTTTCAAAAAGCGCCCGCTTTGGTCCGCTTTAAAGCCCGCTTTCCGCTCCCCGCTTCAAAAGGGTCAATCCGCACGCTTCCCGCTTCGCGCTTTCCAAAACCTAGATCCACTTTAGTTAAATTGTAGTTCAGTTGGAGAAACATGTTCTTTTTCCGGTTCCTGGTTGGAGGGTAGGCACCCGAATGAGAGGATTCCCACGTTTGGCGTTCAATTGTCGAACTGCCCAAGCAAATAAGTCGAAATTGCCACAGTTAAGGAACCTTGCATGTTCCCATTGATACTCAAAAGTTAGAGTATCTATTTGACCATCCTCACTCTCTATCTGGATCTCCCTCAGGAAATTGAAGTCAGAAGGGATCAACACTTTCAATCTTACAAACTCCTATCTCTTAAGTCTCTAAGTGAGATAATCAACTCTAGGGCCTCCCCGCGGTAGAGCAGTCTGTTTGAACATCTCCTCATCCAGTCATCCCAGAGTTCTAAAGGGAGATCAAAAATCTTTAACCACACCGGTATCTCCGCCAACTTCAATTTCTGCATTGGATCTCCCCTCCCACTTCTTCAGAATGAGATGTTTATCCACAAAAAACCACAGTCCCCCTTCAAGAGCATTCAACACGTCTTCTTAATTCAAGAACACGATGATAAATAAACCTTTACCTCTCGATCTAATGTCAATTGACCCCTTCACGTTCCGTATCTGGGCTAGGTGGGCGACAAGGATTGGCCCGTGCGGCTGTAATCTGACGATGTAGCTTGCCACTGTCATACTCCATTTTTTCTATGTTCCGCTCTGCAATCCTCTTAGGGTAGATAAGCTTGCCATCGACGACCCAAATTGGAATTTTCTTGATCTTTTCTTGCGCCGCGACATCAGCCTTTAGTTTGAATATATCTGCCCAACTATTTGTCTCCATAGCCATGGACACCGACATTGGGCCTCCCTTTACTCTCCCTGTCTCTTGGTCTCCTTTCAACTCCATCTCCAGGGAAGATAGCGATGGAGCTGGCAAGAATTGGCGTTGACCTCCCAATCACCCACATTATTGTCTCTCCTGCCCCAGCAACGTTTGAACAAGCCATTAGTTGCAGTAGCATCCGATTCTTGTTCATAGTTTTGTAGCATATCTTGGCAGCTTTCAAAATCCTTGGCCTTGTGGTAAAACATGTATTTAGCAACAACTGATGGTTCCATCGTATTCTGTAGCTAGTAAACCACCTGACTATTGTCTTGGCACTGGTTGTCACTACCTTCTAAGAGTTTAGTGATCTAGTGAGTTTATTTCTAGACCTAAGGATAATATGTACACCATTCATACAAAGAAGGTAGTTTCTAGTGCTAAACTTAACTGCAAACATACTGGTTGGATTTTATAGATGACGTTGAGAGTCTTGTCTTTTTCCATATTGAATACATATCGAGACCGAAATGAAAGCACAATAGTAAAAATTGAACAATCTACTGGAATAATGCAAGATAATATAACAGACAAACAATACTAGAATGAAGCATGGTAGTATACATATAAGAATAATATCCGAGTGAAGCACGCTAGGAAGGGGAAATAACCACTATCACATGAATGATGAACTATGATAGGGACTGAATATACCATCCCCTATTAAAACAAGCACTCACCCATGCATAATGGGAGTTGCATTGGGAGGAAAAGAAGAGAGATGAAGTATTCCTCCTTCTAGCAAAGGATGGATGGAAGAGAACGAACTCGAGATTAAGTGGTCAAACTTAAAGCCATAAATATTTCCACGTTGCATCCACAGTGGCATAAGACATGGAGGAGATGCCAAATGACAGCTCTTGCTGCTATATTTCGTAGCCAGTAAATCGAAGGCTCTCCTTGTATAGGAGGGTGTGTGATATATTTTACCATAGGTACAAGATAAGAGAGAGAGAGAGAGTTTAAATATATATAGGCACTTTAGACCCATTGTCTATTCTAACAATCGTTTTTATTCACATTTAAATGGTGGATTTTAAATTCGGGGTGTTACAGCAACGTTGGCAAGTCACTATGTATCACTACTTACAATGATATTTAAGAAATATCTTACTAGAGGGAACCATGTTTGATACTACTTTGCCAATTGACGTATGGTACAAAAATCTAAACCTGGTGATAAGGAACTAGATGTGACTTTTCTTTAGTATGTATTAGAGAGTATTTAATTAGTTAATTAAGTTGTTGGGTCTATCTGTAATATGCACCCAATTGTGTCTTGGCCTATTAAGGTACATCTTGAGTCTGTACACTTCCCCTTATCCTATTTATAGAAGAGGGGGGCTGCCCTTTTATCATATAAGAAAAATCTACACAAGGGGGTTTTCCCATCATACCGACTTTCCACATGGTTCATAGCATAGATCCTAACCTAGGGACAAAAAGAGAGAGAGAGAGCCTCCGTTTGCGGGTGGCCTCCGTCTCTTTTGGCTTGGCTGCCTTCCAGGCATCATCCCGACCTCTATGGTCGTCTCCTTTCTTCTTCTTCTATAAAAATACAATCTTTTTCTATCTCAATGCCAACGCTCCTCTTCTCGATCATTACCAACCAGTATATCTCTCAAATCATATGTATGTAGTTGTCATTTCCCACATCTTCCTCGCCTTTAACATCTCGATCTGTTAGAGATCACAAACAACTACACAACCTCCAATTACGGATCCAATTGACGCCCCCTGATGATATGATGCATAAGGAAGTTTGCTGATTAGTATCCATGACTACATTCTTTTTACTCGGTCAGCGGCTGTTTGAAAATACAAATGGATAGTTATCTCCATACAGAATATGCCTTCTATTAGTTGGATCTATAATAGGATTCTATTATATTTTGACCTAGTCTAAAAAATTTTTTCGGGGCGGATTTCAGGTCGTACAAAGATCCATTTATTTTTTCTATCTAGATCTATATAATTGGGTCACGTTGCACATTGACTCGAGTTGTCGGTTACCTCCTCCACATATTTGCCTACATAAACACTACCTCTACCATTCTTTTTGACTTCCCACCCTAACCACTCTCTTGACTCTTTTTGTGGTTGGTGTGAGGGGGAGATTAGAGGTTTGTGAATAGAGGGAAGAGATGAGTTGGAGGAGCGAAAAAGAGGATTTTAGTTCTGCTGCTCTGTGGATCTTCATGCTACTTTTGTTGCTACTATGTGATGCTGCTTTTGCTGCTATGTGGATCCTTCGGCTGCTATTACTGATACGTTTGCCTTATGAAGAGCTCGAGAAACTTATCCATCATCATCGACTGCTGCTATGAAGTTATCTACTTCACATATACTATTTGTTGATTGATTACTACTGCTATGAAGTGATTTACTTCATTTGTGCTATCTGTTGATTGATTACTACTGCTAAGAGGTTATATACTTAACTTATACTATCTGTTGATTGATTTTCTATCTGGCGACGTCATTCTTGCTACTTATGCTATAATTAACACATTTTACTTGCTGCTTTGTGCCTTTTCACTATCTAATGTTTGTGCTATGTTTGCACGTGGACTCTTTGTATGTGCCTTTCACACGTCTACTACTGTTGCTACTATGACCCATGCACTCTTTATGGAGTGTGATTTAGCACTCTCTGGACTCTGACGTCTGCTACTATGATGAAAATTATATGATGAGATGACGATGGTACCTTTGGTGACTTACATGCATATTATTTCGCTCATGCTCTACTGCCTCTGCTGTTCATCTTGGAGTCTTTTGTTGCTTGCTACTTTCCATACATGTCTTTTATCCGATTAGGTTGTCAATTTTCTACTTTTGTGTGCCAGCACTCCGGCTTGTCTGTGCCTTGCGCATGTTGATTCTTTTCTTGTCCATGCTTGTATACACGTTGAAGACTGCTTCTTGTGTTCCGACACTCTAATCTTGTGTTCCAACACTCTCTGGTCTACTTGACAATTTTGCGACTGAGATGAAGACCTTGATGCCCACATATTATTGTTTACTTCTGCTCCAAATGCCACTTCACACTAATCAAGAAGCCCCAACTACCTACCTACCAATTTTGAGATTATCTGCTTAAGGGGGAGTATTTGAGTGATTTATTATAACATTGAGGGGAAAACATTCTTGTATGGGCTTGGTTTATCTTTTGTTATTTTTCTTTAGTTTGTCTGTTTGTTTGCAAGCTGACTTGGGATTCTCTCGAGCTCTAGCTTGAGGGGGAGTATTAGAGAGTGTATTTAATTAGTTAATTAAGTTGTTGGGTCTATTTGTAATATGGGTCCAATTGTGTCTTGGTCCATTAGGGGTTGTCTTGAGTCTCGCTTACCCTTATCCTATTTATAGGTGAGGGGGCTGCTCTTCTATCATATAAAACAATCTACAGAAGGGGATTTCCCCATCATATCGTTTTTCCACGGTATGAATAAGTTTTATCAATGGCGACAATGACATAATTTTATCAATTTATTTTCCTTTAAGCAGCCACATTTTTGTGGGAGAAGCTATGACATTTTTGGTTCAAATTAATATTTATCACCATTGTACTTCCTCTATTAGTTACTTCTTGCACGGAGTTCAATGGGATAGCTTTATTTCCTAGTGCTCAAACATCAATATAATTCATTCCGCACCACTGTCGCTTTGTGCCTTAGAATGTATTGCTAATTGCTTCCTCCTCTTATATATGTCCTAATGCATGAATACTCGTTTGCATGCAGAAGTCTTGCATTTGATTTGTGTTTTTTCTAATTTAACCTTCTTCCCCTAGCTATGAGTTACATCCTCATATGACATGCACATTGTACCCATGCGTGCATGTGTCATTGTGCTCATATACACTCGAACTCAGACGCAAACATGAGTTAGCCCTCAAATTGTTACCTAGTTGATTCTCATTCAATGTTTAGTTATTGATGAGGTCATACCACTATTTTTACTTTGCACTTTTGATGAACTTGTTCAAATCTTCAGTGAAACGCGTTCTTATTTGTCATTCAAATGGAATAAATTGATTGGTTGAATTTGTTATGTGGGCAACCGATCAACAAAGTGGTATGGCCTTTCCTAGAACCCTTTCAGCTAAAAAGCATTGAAAATTCAATGTATTGGGCCAGTCGTGAATCATGGAACCATAACTTTGTACTTCATAATCTTGTGAATGACACAATCTTCTGTCTTGTAGAAAATGAATCATTTTAGGTTATTCATGATTTGTAATAATGGTGGACCTCCTTTTGTACATAATAGTGTGTATATATATAATTATTTGAAGGAGCGTTTAATGCTAAGCTTGACTGTTACATGCTTGTAGAATTTGCGAATGTTGTAGTAAAAAAAAACAATTATCTGTATTACCTTTTTTCTTGAAACTCCCTTTTCAAAATAGATCTTTCTCTTTCAACATAAACATAACATTTATGGCACCTAATAATGGCTAATAAATGACCCTTGGTGATGATTATTGGAACCACTAACCAACAACTGGTGCCTTGAAGGACTATCTCATGTATAAAGGCTTGATCATCATGGATTTCTTCCACTCAAATAATGGAACCCAACTACAGTAAGCTAGGAAGCGCACATAGACCCGAATGTGGATACTGACGCAGATGCAAACACGAGGCAGGACAATTTTTGGAATATATGACTGAAACACGATGACATGATAAACAGACATATAAGAAGTCTTAAGAAATTATAGATGGATATGTTGTATTCATCTTATCTTTTATAGTTGTAAAATTTAACGATAGTAATGGTTCACTTTAACTCTACTCTAAAATAATAAAGGATGTTTATTTGATGACTAACAATTATAATGATCTCTCTTTTATAGGCTAAGAGAGTAAAGCATAAAACAGAGACAAGCAATATGGGATAAAAGAAAGAGGCTAATAGACGACAAGTCCAAAGCCCATAACACAATAATAATAATAAACCCAGTAAAATATATATACTAATACTCCCCCTCAAGCTGGAGCATAGATATCAGTCATGCCCAGCTTGTCCATCAGAGTAGTGAATCTAGTCTTTGGAAGAGGTTTGGTGAAGATGTTGACGACTTGATCTGAAGTATGTGTATAAGGCGTGGAGATCTGGCCAGATAAGACAACTTCATGCACAAAGTGGCAATCAACTTCAATATGTTTAGTGCGTTCATGGAAGGCAGGATTGCTGGCAATGATTATCGCTACTTTGTTATCATAGTGCATGGGAATAGGTTTAGAATCAGCAACACCAAAGTCTTTCAGAAGAGCATGGACCCATAAGAGTTCACACGCAATATGAGCCATCACTCGATACTCAGCTTCAACACTAGAACGAACAACTACAATTTGCTTCTTGCTTCGCCAGGTAGTCGGGTTACCGCCTACAAAGGTGTAGTACTCAAATGTAGATTTGCGATCTATCTTGCTTCATGCATAGTTAGAATCAGAATAGCCAATGAGAGTACAATGCCCATGTTTCTAGTAAAGCAAGCCTTTTCCTAGAGAGCTTTTCAGATACTTCAAAATATGGCATACAACTTCCTAGTGACATTGTCTGGGCTTATCTAGATATCTGCTGACCAGACCAACAACAGAAATGATATCATCCCGGGTAACAGTGAGATATATAAGTTTCTCTACCATTCGAAGATATGATGATGGTCAGGGTAAGGAGGAGAACTCTCATCATCCCAGTTAGTATTAGGATCCAAGGGAGTAGCAGTAGGTTTTTCCCCAAGCATTCCTGTGTTAGATGGGAGGTCCAAAACATATTTCCGTTGGGACAAGCATAGACCAAAGGATGGGCGAGAGACTTCAATGCCCAGAAAGTATCTCAATTTGCCTAAATCTTTGGTAACAAAGTGCTTTCCCAAGTAGTCTTTAGTGGCCTGAATTCCTGCTTGATCACTGCCAGATAATATGATGTCATCAACATACACAATCAGGATCACAAGGCCATAAGTAGTTTTCTTGATAAACATAGAATGATCAGACTGAGAACGGAGAAAATTGAACTTGTGAAGAATGGAACTCAGTTTGTCAAACCAGGCTCGGGGACTCTGTTTAAGTCCATAAATTGCTTTGCGCAGGCGACAAACTTTAGATGACTCCCCCTTAATAACAAATCTGGGAGGCTGCTCCATGTATACCTCCTCATGTAGATCTCCATACAGGAAAGCATTTTTGACATCTAATTGGAATAAAGGCCAGCTAGAATTTATCGGAACAAAAACAAGTACACAGACAGAGTTCAGACGAGCAACATGAGAAAAGGTCTCAAAATAATCTGCGCCATATGTCTGAGTGTAGCCTTTGGCTACAAGACGAGCTTTTAATCGCTCAATAGTTCCATCAGGTTGATGTTTGACTGTAAAGATCCAACGACAGCCTACATGTGAACAATCAACAGACGCACCAACCAACTCCCATGTATGTCGATCAGTAAGAGCCTGTATTTCATATTCCATGGCTTGACGCCATGCAGGATGCTGAAGAGCCTGGGTAGCATTTTTAGGAATAGAAACAATAGTTAGAGCAGAAGTGAAGTTGGCAAAATTAATTCCCAAGTTAGCAGTAGAACATAAATTCTCAATGGGATGTTGAGTGCAAGACCGAGTTCCTTTGCGTAATCTGATAGGAATATCAACGTCAGAAAATACTTCAGGTGGAGGTGGATCTGCCGACGAGGATGGAGGGCTTGGAGGGGCCATGGAGGGAGTTGTAGTTTTCAGTCTTCTTTGATATACTTTCACGGGAGGAGTAGGTGCCACAGTTGTATCCAACAAATCGGTATCATCAATCATAGGTAAAGGGGTATCCACTAGTAAATCAGAAGTCAGTGTTGAGCCCGCAGAAGAATAGAACTGCATATGCTCAAAAAAGACTACATCGGCAGTAACCATTGGTGCGTCAAGCCAGAGATGCACACACTAACCAATTAGGTTTGGTTAGATGCGCCCCACGAAATTCGAACGCACATGTGGATCTTTCGATATTTATAAGATTTCCCCTAATTAGGTTCACTCACAACACTAAAATATGCTCCTGTAAACGCACGGGGTCATGTTATAGTATAGGTGAGAGGCAAGTAAAGGGGGTCGAACCACAGGGATAGAGGGGGCACTAGAGCTTAGTCGGTGTTGGCTATGTTCCTAAAGCGGAAACTAGGGTTGAAAGGTTTAAAAAGGGGTTTTGGTTTGATTACACTACACAACAAGCAAGTAAAAGCAGAATGAAAACTAGATTACCAAAAACTAGGTTATCCTAAGCAAATTAGGTCTAAGAAGCTAGATTAAGCAATCAACTAAGCAAGGGCAAGATGATCTACTCTACTCTAGCAAAACAATTATCAACTAAGAACTAAACTAACCACTAAAGCAAGCAAGGATCTAGATTAACCCTAATTAGCAAGACTAAGCAATTAACTAGAAAAAACAAAGACAATTAAGCTACACTAGCATTAACAAGCAAGAAGGTTAAGGTGGGTTTCAAGCAATGGATTAGGTAGGTGGGCCGTTTGGGAATGTGATTTGATATTAGTTGGGGGGGGGTCAACATGGCATGCAATTATCACAATTCAATCTAGATTACCAAACCAAACAAGGCAAGTGCTATTAGAATGTACCCTATACTACTAGTTGGAGAACTAGGGTTAGGTGTAATTCTAGTAGGACTTGTCAAGTCTAGGTTTCTAGGGTAAGTGGTACTAGGACAATTGAGAACCAAGGGTAAGGAATGAGTAGAGATGAGGGTTTTTCATCTCATGCTACTAGCCATCTAGCCTTTAGAAAGTCCTAGGCAATTGCACTAATCACACTTACACGAGCCACTTAGATCTCACACTCACTTGTAGGTGGAGGGATATGTATGTAGGAACAAAGGGGGCTAGCTAGAGATCCACTAATTGGACCTAGGAGCCATTCCTAAGATTGCTGCATACACTCTAATTCCTCCTAGAAGCTAAGTGTCATCAAACATCACAAAGCAAACAATTTAAGTTTAAGAGCAAAAATCACATGCAAGATAATGGGAAATGAGATAGAAGTAAAGACAAATCATCATAGAATGGAATTATGTTCATTACAAATTATTCTCCTCCCCCCCAACATGGTATCAAAGTTATATTTTTACCCCAAACAACCCACCACTCGGGGCTTAACTAGACATAATCAAAGAAAAGGCAAAAGAAATGAGAAGGGGATAGGACTCCATGGAGCTCGAAGTAGATGCTCCTTCACCTCCTAGCTGCTGTAGGGCGACCTCCTTCTCCAAGATGACTGATGGGCATGAAAATGAAGAGAGTTATGGTAGAAAACCTAGAAAACTAGGTTTCTGTGGTGGAAATGGTGGGAGGAGAGCATTAATGCAAGGGGAATGCAATGAATGCTCAAGAGAGGGTGAGGAGGAGTAATGGCAGCTGGGAGGGGTGTAACTTTCGTACTCCAACCGCCACCTATGTATATATAGGTGGTGGGGAAGCACTAGGGTAAGTAGGGGTAGAATAGGAAAAGCAGTGTAGAAAATGGGTAGTGTTAGGCGATCAACACGGCCGTGGTGGATGGCCACGGCCATGGAAGGGGTTATGTGGCATGGCCCTGGGTTGGGGACACGGTCGAGGTGTGAAATGGAGTGGAAATGCTAAGTATATGTGGTGGCCACGGCAGTGGCGGGGTGCCACGGTCGTGCTGGGTAAGGGGTACCATGGCCGTGTTAGGTACCACGTCCGTGTTGGAGGAGGAGGCCACGGGCGAGGCAACTTGGAGTTCGTCTTGTCTTCAGTTCACCACGGGCGTGGGGAGCGCCACGGGCGAGGTGGTCTTCAAGGGCCACGACCGTGGTTATTCACGTGTAAAATGGACCACTTCTCTGTTGATTTTGGGGAACTGTGTGCATAATTCCCACGGCCGTGCTGATGGCCACGACCGTGATGTCTTCAGTTGGCCACGACCGTGCTGATGGCCACGGCCGTGGTGCTTTCGGTGCAAAAGTACTAACGTCCCTGTGATTCTTGGCTTTAATTCCCACGACCGTGGTGGATGCCCACGACTGTGTTGGGGTCTTCAGTGGCAAAATTAACTTCAATTTTCATCATCAATGGACTTCTTTGCTTGATGTCGAATCTTGGCCATTAGGGGTAGGTTGAGGGAGCTTTGGGGCCTTCTTTGGACCCCTCCATGAGCGGAGGAACCCTAGAACTCCTTCCTTCTCTCTCATCCATCCAAAGCATGGTCCAAATACCTGAAAATGATGCAAAGAACGTCCATAAGTACATTTGAGAATAATACTCACATTGGGGAATTTAACTTGCATTCTACTATGTTTAGATGTGAATAAGGTACAAAATGGCACAAGATGGTGCCCTAAAATAGGGCTGCATCACCATCCCAAACTTAAAACATACTTGTCCTCAAGTATGCTCCAACTTCATCTCTCTTTTCAGTTTTCTTTCAATAAATAAGAATGACAAATGCATAGAAATAGATGATTATTGACTAAGTGGTCTTGGAAGTGACTAAGTGCATGTGTTCCACCTCTCTCCTCTTGTCTTTCACATACCAATCATGAAATGAGCACTGAGCATACAAAGTTCAAATATAAAACATAGAACACACAAGCTTTTCATATGTCCTTCATATCATTCCGGGTAAATCGTTTCATGCTGGCGTTAATCAAAGATGACTAGGAGTGGTGTTTCACTTTCATGCATTCAATCTTATGCCTCAGACCACACCAAATGACCCACGTGGCTGTAGAAAGGGTGAAGTGAGCTAGATTTGATGTTTTCTAGCTCAATATGTATGAAAATGGAAGAAAGGGTTGCAGAAAGATTTTTGGAGTGCTATTACATAGAGCACTCATCTTTTCTTTATTTAGATGCTCTTAAATAGGAGCATCCTTTTTTTTTCTTCGTTTTCTTTTCTTTTTCCCTTGGTGTAGATAGGGCATATGATAGATAGAGTGAAGCGGAGAGATGTAGATATGGCCATCCCAAACTTTGGAGGTGGCCAAGGCTCAATATGTGCTCTAAGGCATCCTTTCATGAGGTGGAGGGGTATGGAGATGGTGAGAGAAGAGTCAGGTCAAAAGGGGAGTCATTAGTGTAGTCCTCAACATAAGATTTCCCGTATGAAAACTAATCCAACACTTCATCAAATGATATCACACCACACGATTGAACAACATGAGATTCACATTTATATCAAGTGATTCCATAAGCTCTAAGCGTTTGTAGCTTGCTCAATTCACAATTCAACCGAAACATTCACAAACTTGAGAGAAGTGATGCACATGTAAAGAGTCAACAATCAAAGACCATATAGCAATAAAATCTAAGAAAATGACATGCATTTGTCAAAAGACTAAAATTTTCATTTCAAACAGTTGAGATTAAGTCAAAACATACTTTTAGGCAAGAACATTCAAGTTCTGGCAAAATTGGCCAAAATGGTGCCAATTTGTATTCAATCACATCTAAACCTAACTTTAGGGAAATTGAAACATAAAGCAGTAAATCCTACTTAAAAACACACAAAAATGACCAAAAACTACATGAGAATGCAATGCATGACATGGAAGAGCAAAAAGAGCAATTTTTTTGAAAAATTACGCAAAAATGTATGAAATTGAACTACATGTATGCATGGATGCAGGCAGACACACAAGGTCAGGGTAGACAAGTAAGAAAGTCAGTCAAATTGTTTGATCATCTTGCAAAAATTTAGCACAGAGTACATAGATAAAAATGTAGTGAAAGAAGGGCTTACCGCCGTACCACCCCAAACTTTTAAATCATGCTACCCTCAACGTGAAATAGAAGTTTAGAATGGTAGGGAAAAAGGGCATGGAGTCACGGTAGACAACCACCAAGAGATGGAGTGATCAATTTAGCACTAGGTGAGTAGGGCAAGACCACCACGGTCGTGCTGAGCAACACATCCGTTCTGTCTTGCCGATCACACGACCATTTTGGACTTCTTCCTGTAGCTTTTCTACTATTTTGCAATGTTCTCTCAATTTTGATTTTCTCCTTGGTTAGACCCTTTGTGCATCACCTTTTTTTCCTTGTACCTGTACTAACATGATTCACAAATAGAAATACTATCAAGTATGGGGTGTGTGTGTGTGTGTTTCTTGGAAAATAAATGAAAGTGTGATAAAACAAGGTTCGAGAATCTCAAACCACGTGGGTTGCCTCCCACTAGCGCTAAATTTATAGTCTTCAGTTGGGCTTGTTGTTTTCTTCACTAAGTGTTGACACCCACATTGTCTCCCTTTTCTTCCACAATGATTCTTTCTAGAGTTCTGACGACATGGGCTTCATCCCAAGGAGTGTATATCGATCGGAAGTAAGGACTTGATCTCCACTGTTCTAGGGGATCATAGTAGCCTAGACTATCGCCGAAATCTTCTCCACCCAGCCGATACCTTTCTTCCTCAGTGAATATAAAGAAGTCAAACTTTTCCTTTTATAATTGGTCGTCAGAGTGCCCGTACGCACATTAATCTCCGCACCCACGGTGGACAAGAAAGGTCTCCCTAATATGAGGTATTCTTTTCCATTAATAGGTTCGGAATCCACAATCAGAAAATCGGTCAAGTATACAATGTTTATCCTTTGATCCATTGCTACTATTGCGTTTAAAAATATCCCCAGGGGCATCCTCTTAGTTTCATCACCTAAGACGAGGACACAATCCACCGGTTCCATTTTCTTGAGGCCGAGCCGTAGGTACATGCTCAATGGCATAATGCTTGTCCCTGCGCCTAGATCAAGGAGAGCGTGCTCGACATGTTGTGCACCGATGTAGCATGTCATAAGAGGGACCTTTTTTCCGGAAAACCAATGTCCAAGATGAAATTCACCGATCTTGTTACAACGATTTCCTTGGGTGGCAATAACACCAGTTTTCTCCTCCTCGTGCAAACATCCTTCACCAATGAAAAGAATGCTTTGATGCCTGTCGTTCCTGGCTTCAAGGACCCTAAGTGATTCATGATACTGCTATTCCTTTCTTGGAGAAAGGGGCCTTCTAAAGCCTCATGGGATTGCTTCCTGTGAAGAGTCAGGGTTTCAGAGAGCATAGGGTTGCACAAAGTGTGCACCCTCATATATATAATACTGAAACAATTACAGAGAGGTCCATACAGAATAAACAAATAACAAAATAAATAACAGAATACAGAAAACATATACTGTAACACTCCCCCTCAAGTTGGAGCATAGATATCAATCATGCCCAACTTGTCCACCAGTGTGCAGAAGTGCTTCTTAGCCAGAAGTTTTGTGAAGACATCCGCAACTTGATCTTCAGATCTCGTAAAAGGAGTGCAAATTTTACCAGCCAGAACAGATTCTCGAATAAAGTGACAATCCACCTCAATATGCTTGGTGCGCTCATGATAAACAGGATTATTGGCAATGAAAATAGCAGCTCGGTTGTCGCAGTGCATTGGAATCGCATAAGAAGATTCAATCCCAAGTTCATGCAAAAGAGAACGCACCCAGAGAAGTTCACATGCAGTATGGGCCATAGCCCTGTATTCAGCTTCAGCACTGGAGCGAGCAACAACATTCTGTTTCTTGCTCCTCCAAGTCACCAAGTTACCTCCTACATAGGTACAGTAGCCAGAGGTGGATTTCCTGTCAATTCTGCTGCCCGCATAATCTGAATCAGAATAGCCCTCAAGTTTACAATGTCCAGTTTTCTTGTAATACAAACCTTTGCCAGGTGCCCTTTTTAAGTATCTCAGAATGTGACAGACAGCGTCCCAGTGACACTGTCTAGGCTTGTCCAAGTACCTGCTCAGAAGGCCCACAGCAGTAGTAATGTCAGGACGAGTAACAGTCAGATAAATCAATTTCCCAATAAGTCTCCTGTATTTCTTTGGCTCAGAAAACATAGATGAAGTATCATCGTCCCAATCAACATTGGGATCCATGGGAGTATCTGCAGGTCTTGCTCCCATCATACCAGTTTCTTGCAGGATATCAAGTACATATTTCCTCTGGGACAGCACAAGAGCACTAGAGTTCCTGGAAACCTCTATACCCAGAAAGTATCGTAATCTGCCTAAGTCTTTGGTAGCAAAATGCTTACCCAAATGGGTTTTTGTGGCCTGAATACCTGCAGAATCACTGCCTGAAATAATGATATCATCTACATAGACAATCAGAATAATAATTCCTGCAGAAGTTTTCTTCGTGAAGACAGAATGATCCACTTGAGACCGTAAAAAGCCAAAATCAGAAAGAGTCCTGCTTAATTTATCGAACCAGGCACGTGGACTCTGCTTAAGCCCATAAATAGATTTTTTAAGCCGACATACTTTGTGAGACTCCCCCTGAGCAACAAACCCAGGAGGTTGCTCCATGTAAACCTCTTCCTGCAGATCACCATATAAGAAGGCGTTCTTCACATCAAGCTGTAGAAGAGGCCAGTCAGAGTTTACAGCTACAGATAACAATATTCTAACAGAATTCAAGCGAGCAACAGGAGAAAAAGTCTCAAAATAATCAATGTCGTAGGTCTGAGTATATCCTTTGGCAACTAATCGAGCTTTCAACCGTTCAACTGTACCATCCGGTTGATATTTGACAGTGTACACCCAGCGACAACCTACAGGCTTGCACTGAGGAGGAGGATCCACCAGCTCCCAAGTGCCTCTATCAGTCAGAGCTGTCATCTCATCCTGCATAGCAGAAGTCCATGCTGTACTCCGCAGGGCATCCTGAATAGTCTTAGGAACAATAACAACAGATAAGGCATATACAAAATCACGCGCCTGAGTAGTGAGATGATCAGTAGATACAAAATGAGCAATACTATGAGACGTGCAGGAACGAGTCCCTTTGCGAAGAGCAATAGGAATATGTAAATCAGACTGTACCTCAGGTGAAGCAGAACCTTCTGGAGGTGAAGATTGGTCGACTGGGGGGGGGGTACATGGGAAGACGGTGCTTTGTTCCTGCGCTGATAAACACGAAGCGGAGGACGATCTGGCAACACAGTATCATCCGTCTCAGGTATGCAGTCAGACAGAATAGGCAAGGGGTGTGCAATGAGATCTGGTTGCAAATTTTCTCCCGCAGATGAATAATAAGGAGTGTCTTCAAAAAATACCACATCACTACTAGTCAGCCATTTTCGCGTAGCAGGATTATAACAGCGATAGCCTTTCTGAGTCCTTGAATATCCCAAGAAAATACATTTAGTTGCTCGTGGCGACAGTTTATCAGATGCAGGGCCAAGGAGGCGGACAAAGCACGTGCAACCAAAAATCCGTGGAGGAACAGAAAACAAGGGCGCCTCCGGATGTAGAACCTGGAACGGGATTTTGTTACCAATAACCGATGATGGCATACGATTAATAAGAAAACAGGCAGTCATAACCGCTTCTGGCCAATAAGAACGAGGGACATGTGAATGTAACATGATAGTGCGAGCCACTTCTAATAAATGACGATTCTTTCTTTCCGCAACACCATTCTGTTGTGGTGTATAGGCACAAGAGGTTTGATGTAAAGTTCCAACAGATTTACAAAAAAGTTCCACATCTTTCTGAACAAACTCCAAAGCATTATCAGTTCGAAAAATTTTAATAGGCACACCAAACTGGGTTTTAATTTCAGCAAAAAAGAACTTTATTGTGGATAGCACTTCGGATCTACTTTTCAACAGAAATAGCCAAGTAGTCCGTGAAAAATCATCAATGAACAAAATAAAGTATCGATAACCAGACACACTCGATACATTACATGGTCCCCACACATCAGAGTGCACTACATCAAAAATATGCCTGCTGCTCACAGAACTACGCCGCGGATATACCGATCTAGTTTGTTTACCCAGTTGACAAGACTCACACTGGAAACTACAACTACTCATATCGGGAAGTAAATGGCGCAGTTTATCTGAAGAAGGATGTCCCAGCCTGTAATGCCACTGTAGAGTAGAAACCGATGCAGATAAAGCTGAAACTTTGGCAGACTTTGGCATCTCGTCCAAGTAGTAGAGACCATCAGCACCTTCATACCCCCCACCAATCTTCATCCTCGTGAGAAGGTCCTGAAAAATGCAAGAGCCAGGAAGGAATGTCAGGCTACAGTTCAAATTCCTTACAAGTTTGCTCACAGATAATAAATTCATAGGAAAGTTAGGCACATATAAGGCAGATTTGATAAGAAACTGAGAAATAATGTCCCCAATGCCAGAAACAGAAGATCGAGATCCATCAGCAACCATAACCGTAGATTTACGAGCAGGTTTAGAGATGGACTTAAACAAAGCCCTATTGCCAGAAATATGGGATGATGCACCAGAGTCGATCACCCATTTATTATTACCAGATGGGGGTGGCAAATGTGAACTCAGAAAGGCAGTATCATAACCAGTATGGGCAGCATGAGCTCCACTCGTGGACGCGTCAGAAGAGGAACCAGCACGCTCCAGAAACAGACGTTCGACTTCAGCCCTGATGTAGTCAGCAGTAGTGTCCGCAGTATCTGGTGTAGTCGGATGTGCAGCACCCTCAGATGCAGCAGCAGAAGAATCAGTAGCAGTGTTCGCCCAATCTGGTTTGCCATATTTCTCCCAACACTTTTCTTCAATGTGGTTCGTACGACCACAGTAAGAACACAAGCGTGATCCAGGCGAAGGACGCGCAGCAGTAGTAGTAGCAGCAGGAGGGGCCCCACGCCCAGCAGTAGGGGAACGACCTCTCCCTGCACCAAGGGGAGGACGTCCATCAGTAGTGCGGCCACGACCGCGACCACGACCACGGCCGCGGCCACCCCAGGCAGCTAAGGCAGTAGAGTCGCCAACATCTGGTGTCGGTGAGGAGAGGCGCAGAAGTCGCTGGTAGGCACTCCGAAGAGAAGGCAGTGGATCACCGGCCAGAATCTGATCCACAACTCCAGCATAGGAGTCAGGCAAGCCACTCAAGAACTGTATCAGCTGTAGCTCATCGCGCTGTTTTCGCATAGTCGCCAGATCCGTGGACAAGGGATGATACGACTCCAGTTCCCCCCACAAACCGGTGAACGTAGAGAAGTAATCAGTGATATCAGTGCAGTAAAGGTGAGACGACTAAGCTGTTTGTTGATATCAAACACCTTCTTCGGATTCTGGCTGTGGGAGAAGGTGCCAGCAAGCTCATCCCACATCTGTTTTGCAGTAGGTAAACGGAGAAGAGTCACACTAATCTTCTCAACCGTGCTGTTGAGAATCCAAGTCATCACTGTTGAGTCGTCACGGACCCAATCATCGTATGCTTTGACGTCCTTCAAGTCAGCATCTTCAGCAGGCTGTTGCGGACTGGCACGAGTGAGATGGGAATACTTCCCTTGTGATTTAGCATATATCACAAAGGAACAAACCCACAGCTGGTAGTTGCGCCCGTCAAGTTTGACCGTAGTAACCTGACGACGCAGATCATCAGTGGAGGACGCCATCAGGGAGGTAGGCACAGCAGGTAGGCAAGTCAGGCAGGCAGAAGATCACACGGGACCTCTCACATACAGACTACACCAAAGTGTAGTAGAAGACCCGGAGGCCGAAGCCTACACGGGCAGGCAGGCACAAACAAACACGAACCGAAGAAAGCTCTAGCCGAACAACGTGCCGATCTCCCCCGGAAGACTGATCTAATCCAGATCTACCAACCCGGCAGTGCACCTGCTGTGCGAACAACAACAACGGTTGCTCAAGCACTAGCGGAGCACCGCGCCAGGATGGTAGATGGATCCGGAGCCGGTGGGAGACAGCGGGCTGCTGCCCGGCTGTGGCGGCCGGCGGGCTGCTCCCCGGTTGCGGCGGCCGGCGGGCTGCTGCTGCCCGGCGGCGGCGGCTGGACCTGCGGCCGGCTGCTGCGGCGGCGGGCGGGGCGGGGGGGGGGGCGGCGCCGCTGGAGAGGGAGGGAGGGAGAGACCCTAGGTCTCGACCTGCTCTGGTACCATGTGAAGAGTCAGGGTTTCAGAGAGCATAGGGTTGCACAAAGTGTGCACCCTCATATATATAATACTGAAACAATTACAGAGAGGTCCATACAGAATAAACAAATAACAAAATAAATAACAGAATACAGAAAACATATACTGTAACACTTCCCAATTGCATCAAACGTTTCTGCAACAATTTGAGGGCCTTGAGGAGGTATGATGGTGATTCTTGTCTCATGGGGAGGTTTTGTCTCCCAACAAGGCATTGCATCAAGTGTTTCCATGTCAATGGCATGTGGGGCAGCAAACATAATCTTGTCACAAAAGGACGGAAGAACCTGTTAATATGTGTTGTTTTATTTCTGTTGATGTTATTTTCCATTATATCTGGACCTTTTTGTAATTGTTACATTACTATAAATAGAAGGGTGCATACATTGTGCAATCCTAATCTCTCAAAATCTCATTATCTTTTACATGGTATCAGAGTAGGCGTAGATCCAGCGCCGCTCGTGCCCTCCCTCCCTTCCCTCTCTCTCTCCTTCCCTCTTCTTCTCCGGCGACCCCGCCCGCCCCTCTCCTGGCCGCCGCCCGCCCGTCGGCAGCAGCCAGCAGGCCGGCCGCTGCCGCCGCTAGCTGCAGCCTGCCGCCGTCGCGGCTGCTAGTCGTCGAGGCCGGCCGGGCAGCCGTGCTGCAGCGCCGGGGCATGTAGCCGCCAGGGTCGCCTCTCCCGCCTGGTTCTGGGTTTCGTTTGCCCGCGGGTTTGATTTCTGTCTGAAGGCCGTCTCCAGATCTGGTTTTTGCCTGCCTGCCCGTGTGACTGGTTGAGTCACCGGGTCCCTTGCTCCGCTCCGGCATAGCCGTTATGTGAAGCGGTCCTTCCGATCCGTAGCTATGTGCCTGCTGCTGCCTACCTAGAGACGTAGGCAGCCTTCTACTACCTGTGCCGGACTGCTGCTGCCTTCTTGTCACTCTAAGTCTGCATCTGTTCCTTCTTGATGGCATCTAGTCATGAAGATCTGCGACGCCAGGTGACAACTGTGAAGCTGGATGGGCGAAACTACCAGCACTATGTGCGCTCTCTGCAGATATATGTTAAATCACAAGGGAAGATGTCGCACCTGACGCGAGATCCACCACCTGTGCCTCCTGCAACTGTCGATTCGAAAGATGTGAAAGCCTATGATGATTGGGTGAAAGACGACTCCACAGTCATGACATGGATTATGAATAGTAGTGAGACCAAGATTAGCATCACCCTATTATACCTGCAAACGGCGAAACAGTTTTGGGATCAGCTTGCCAACACTTATTCACACAATCAGAATCCCAAGAGGGTGTTTGATATCAACAGGCAGCTTAGCCGCCTGCGTTTCTCTGGATCCGATCTGACGGATTACTTTTCTGTTTTCAAGGGACTGTGGGGGGAGTTGGAAGCCTACCATCCCATGTCTACTGATTTGGCTAGTATGCAACGACAACGACAGGAGTTGCAAGTAGTCCAGTTCCTCTGTGGCCTACCTGATTCCTATGCCTGGGTGGTGGATCAGATTCTCGCTAGTGATCCGCTGGCTACTCTTCAGACTGCCTTTCAGAGACTACAGTGCTTGCCTGCATCGTCATCTGAGACTCCTACTGATACTGGGGATTCGACTGCTTTTGTTGCGATGTCTGATCGTGGCCGTGGACGCGGTCGCTCATATTCTCTCGTCCTCCTCTTGGTGCTGGCAGGGGGAGGAATTCTTCAGGTCGTGGAGCATTCTCTGGACTTACTACTGCTACTGCTCGTCCTCAGACTGGCCAACGCTTCTGCAACTTCTGTGGCCGGTTTAATCATGTTGAAGACAAGTGCTGGGAAAAGTATGGTAAACCTACATGGGCCAATGCGGCCAGTGACACTACTGCTACTTCACAGACACCTACCCAGCCTGTTGTGTCTGATGACTCGGGTACTGCTACTGCGGATTACATTCGTGCTGAGGTGGAGCGTCTACTATGTGAGCGTACTGGCTCCTCTTCTATTGCCACGGCAAGTGGAGCCCATGCTGCGACCTACTCGGGTTGTGATACTGCCTTCCTCAGTACTCCATCCTCTAGTGCTGGTAATATAAAATGGGTTATCGATTCGGGCGCATCGTCTCACATTTCTAGAAATCGTGCTTTATTTAGAAATTTATCTAGACCAGCTACTACTTCTGTTATGTTTGCTGATGGCTCTAAGTCTGCGGTTTCTGGGGTTGGAGAAATTGTGTCTAAGTTTCTTCTGAAGTCTGCTTTATATGTGCCTTGTTTTCCGTCGAATTTAGTATCTGTTAGCAAAATCTTACACAACCTGCAATGTAGCCTGACCTTTATACCTGGTTCGTGTGTTTTTCAGGATCTTCGCACGAGGATGAAGATTGGTGGGGGGCATGAAGGATCTGATGGCCTTTTTTATCTGGATGATCTGCCAAAAGTGGACAAGGTTGCGTTGGCTTCTACTTTATCTGCGTTATTTGCATCAGTCTCAACATTACAATGGCACTACCGACTTGGACATCCTTCTTCTGAAAAACTAAGACATGTTATTTCTAGTGTTGGCACTCATAAGTTTCAGTGTGAATCATGTCCGTTAGGGAAACAGACTAGGGCTATTTTCCCTAAACGTCCTCAGATTAGTAGCAAAAACATTTTTGATCTTGTTCATGCTGATGTATGGGGTCCTTGTAATGTGCCTAATTTGTCTGGCTACAAATATTTTTTACTGTTTATTGATGATTTTTCTCGGACCACTTGGTTGTTTCTGTTGAAAAGTTGGTCTAAAGTGTTGTCTAAAATTCTTTTTTGCTGAGGTGAAAACACAATATGCTATGCCTGTTAAAGTTTTTGTACTGATAATGCACTTGAGTTTGTCCAAAAAGATGTTGCACTATTTTGTCGGTCTGTTGCTACTTTACATCAAACTTCATGTGCATATACACCACAACAAAATGGAGTAGCTGAGAGGAAAAATAGACATTTGTTAGAAGTTGCTAGAACTATTATGATGCACTATCATGCACCCCGATTGTTCTGGCCTGAAGCAATATTGACTGTTTGTTTCTTGATTAATCGGATGCCTTCCTCTGTGATTGGAAATAAAGTACCTGTCCAAATTCTGCAACCTGATCTACCCTTATTTACTATACCTCCTCGGATTTTTGGCTGTACGTGTTTTGTGAGATTACTTGGTTCTACTCATGATAAATTATCTCCTCGTGCTGAGAAGTGTATTTTCTTAGGGTATTCTCGTACACAAAAAGGATATAGATGCTATAGTCCTACTGCAAAGAAATGGTTCATCAATAGTGATGTTGTCTTTTTTGAGGATACCCCATACTACTCCACTAGAGGAGATAATCTACAGCCTGATATCATTGCTTCTCCTCTGCCTATTACTACTGAATGTGTGTTTGGAAATTCTGATCAAGTGCCACCTAAGAGTACGACACCACCTCTTCTTGTTTATCAGCGCAGGAACAGAATTCCACCTGTACAAGAACCCCCTACTCAACACCAATCTCCTCCTCAAGAAGGTCCTGCCACACCTGAGGTAATTTCTGACTTGGATATACCTATTGCTCTTAGAAAGGGAACTCGTTCCTGCACTTCTCATAATATTGCTAACCATGTATCTACTGCACATCTGAGTATTCATGCTAGCAATTTTGTCTCTGCTTTATCTGCTGTCAATATTCCGAAAAATACTCATGATGCCTTGCAAAGTACAACCTGGACTTCTACTATGCAAGAAGAGATGCATGCTCTTACTGACAGACAAACTTGAGAGTTGGTGGATCCACCTCCTCAATGTAAGCCTGTAGGTTGCGGATGGGTATATGTTGTTAAATATCAACCCGATGGTACTATAGAACGGCTGAAGGCATGCTTGGTTGCAAAAGGGTATACACAGACTTATGATATTGATTACTTTGAAACCTTTTCTCCTGTTGCCCGCCTTAATTCAGTCAGAATTCTCCTTTCTGTTGCTATTAATCTAGACTGGCATCTGTTGCAATTAGATGTTAAAAATGCTTTCTTGTATGGTGATCTGCAAGAGGAAGTTTATATGGAACAACCCCCTGGGTTTGTTGCTCAGGGGGAGTCATACAAAGTCTGCAGGTTGAAGAAGTCTATTTATGGGCTCAAACAGAGTCCTCGTGCCTGGTTTGATAAATTGAGCAAAATTCTGACTGAGTTTGGCTTTCTGAGATCTCAAGTGGATCATTCTGTTTTTACTAAGAAGACTACTACTGGCATTGTGATTCTTATTGTCTATGTGGATTATATTGTTATTTCTGGCAGTGACTCTATTGCCATTCAGGCTACTAAAGCCCATCTCTGCAAGCACTTTGCTACTAAAGACTTGGGTAAACTGCAATATTTTCTGGGCATAGAGGTATCCAGAACCTCTAATGCACTAGTGTTGTCTCAGAGGAAATATGTTCTAGATCTTTTACAGGAGACTGGTATGCTTGGAGCTAGACCTGCTGACACTCCTCTAGATCCCAATGTCAATTGGGATGATGATTCTTCTCCATATTTTGCTGATAATAAAAAGTACAGGAGATTGATTGGTAAAATGATATATTTAACTGTGACTAGAGCTGACATATCTACTTCTGCGGGACTTCTTAGCAGGTACCTAGATAAACCTAGACAGTGCCACTGGGATGCATTATGTCATATTCTGCGATATCTGAAAAAGTCTCCTGGCAAGGGACTTCATTACAGGAAAAATGGGCACTGTTCTATGGAAGGGTATTCTGATTCTGACTATGCAGGGAGTCGGATTGACATGAAATCCACCTCTGGATACTGTACCTATGTTGGAGGCAATCTAGTCACATGGAGATCTAAGAAATAAAATGTGGTTGCCAGATCTAGTGCTGAAGCTGAATATAGGGCTATGGCCCATACTGCTTGTGAGCTTCTGTGGGTACGCTCTCTTCTAAAAGACTTCGGTGTTGAGTCTTCTTCTGCTATACCCATGCACTGTGATAATAAAGCTGCTATCTTTATTGCTAACAATCCTATCTATCATGAACGCACCAAGCATATTGAGCTCGACTGCCATTTTATTCGGGAATCTATTCTTACTGGCAAGATCTGCACACCTTTTACTCGATCTGAGGACCAGATTTCTGATATCTTCACCAAGCTGCTGCCTAAGAAGCATTTCAGCGCTTTGATGGACAAGTTGGGCATGATTGACATCTATGCTCCAATCCAACTTGAGGGGGAGTGTTAATATATGTGTTGTTTTATTTCTGTTATGTTATTTTCCATTATATCTGGACCTTTCTGTAATTGTTACATTACTATAAATAGAAGGGTGCACACATTGTGCAACCCTAAGCTCTCCAAATCTCATTGTATTTTACAGAACCGAATCTCTAGCACTTTCATTTCTTCCAAGAAAGGGTGGGACAACTGAGGATGCTTCTTCATACACAACGGGGGCAGCGGAAGCTTGGATGCACTCGATATCTCAAGCAACAACTGAGCAGCAAATTCTTTGGTGCTTTTGTGATCTCTACTAGACTCTTCTAGCATCGAATCATCATCACCAACCTCAATTATTTCTTCCTCCCCTTTTTCAAGCTTTTGAGCAACTTCCCTTCCCCATATGATAGACACCATATTCACTTGTTAATCTTTGATGAGGTGGGTTAGGATTTTGTAGTATGCAAGTTGGTTGTTGGGGAGGTTGTTGTGGAGGTCGTGGTTGATAGGTGTGTGATGGCGGTGGGGGATATTGATAGTTGAAAGGGGGTTGGTGAGGTGGTGGAGCATATGGATGTGGTGGTCCTTGGTACTAGAGAAGTGGGGGTACTTGGCCTTGCGGTGGGACATATGCACCTTGAGTAGTGCTCACATAACCACCACCATTGTTCGGATTGGCCATGGGTTGAGACAGGAGCCTTCCCTCTTCACGGCGAGCAAGTGAGATTGAGATTTGATCAAGCCTTTGTTTAAGGCGGCTAATATTCTGTCCTTGAGAGGACACCTCTTTCTTTACCTCATCCAAATTTCTCAATCTTCCAAACACTTCATCTTTAAACTTGGAGCTATATTGTGGCCTTGGCTGCCCTTGTCCTTGACCATTTTCATTTTGTTGTTTCCATTAAAAAGTGGGATGGTTTCTCCACTAGGGAGTGTAAGTGTTGGACATTGGACCTTGGTTGTTTCGGTTGCCAAAAGAGTGTAAAGCATGAACTTTTTCATCTATAGAATCAATTGCCAAAGTGGATTGACTAGAAGACCCTTCGGCTTGACTCTTCATCATTTTCATCATATCGGCCATCATTTTCATCATGTCGGGGTTGGCTTCAGTCTGGGTTGGAACTACGGGAGGCGGTGGAAGAGTGTAGTTCCGGTCACAATGCTCCCCTTTGATAGAAACTTGATGGCACAAATTTTCAGCAAGGTGTTCAAATAATGGCCACGACTCCTTGGGTGGCTTCGCCATGAATGTGCCTCTACATGATGAGTCAACATTGTTCTGGCTTAACTCTTCAAGCATGGTGTAGAAGGCTTGGACTAGCTGCCACAATGGTACCTCGTGATGGGGGCAGTCGCGAAGGAGCTTCTGGAACCTTTCCCACGCCTCGTGGAAAGGTTCATTTTTCCTTTTGGGCAAAGGTGGTGATACATCTTCTCATGTGAGTCAGCTTGGCAATTGGAAAGAACTTCTTGTGAAACTCATTTTTGACCACATTCCAAGTCACCAACTCCGGCTTTCAAATGTACCATTCTTTAGCTTTTTCCTTTAGAGAGAAAGGGAAGAGAGTCTTCCAGATGGATTCATCGGTGGCAGCGGGGGTACGGAAGGTGGAACAAGTCTCGAGAAAGGCATCGATATGATGATAGGGATTTTCATTCTCCATCCCATAGTAGGTAGGGAGGAGTCCAAGGAGTGCTGGTGGAATGGAGAACTGTTGACCCGACATTTGGTCAATAAGGGTGGCAATGGGAGAATTGTAGTTCCCCGGGGTGAAATACTCGTGGAGGGGGCGGTTGGGTTGAGGCGGCTGTTGAGCATTTCCATGAGGGTTGTTTTCTGCCATGTCGGCTGCTTGGTGTTGCTTGCGGCGACTTTGGCGTCTTCTCCTACCTATCTCGGGGTCGTACAACACCAAGTCGGTACAAGTAGAACGTGTATGACGCATGCACAACTGTCACCTGCACAATACACAAACAAACAACAAAAAACCAAGTTAGAATGGCAATATGCAAAAGTGAACAAAGAATAAAGCAATGATGAGGGCAATCGGAAAGGCTAAGCTACACTGACTAGCTAAGCCGAGTGCCTCTATCCCTGACAACGACGCCAGAAAGCTTAGTGCGTCAAGTCAGAGGTGTACACACTAACCAATTAGGTTTGGTTAGATGCGCCCCACGGAATTCGAACGCATGTGTGGATCTTTCGATGTTTATAAGATTTCCCCTAACTAGGTTCACTCACAACACTAAAATATGCTCCCGCAAGCGCACGGGGTCATGTTATAGTATATGTGAGAGGCAAGTAAAGGGGGCCGAACCACAGGGATAGAGGGGGCACTAGAGCTTAGTCAGTGTTGGCTATGTTCCTAAAGCGGAGACTAGGGTTGAAGGGCTTAAAAAGGGGTTTTGGTTTGATTACACTACACAACAAGCAAGTAAAGGAAGAATAAAAACTAGATTAAACTTGGTTATCCTAAGCAAATTAGGTCTAAGAAGCTAGATTAAGCAATCAACTAAGCAAGGGCAAGATGATCTACTCTACTCTAGCAAAGCAATTATCAACTAAGAACTAAACTAACCACTAAAGCAAGCAAGGATCTAGATTAACCCTAATTAACAAGACTAAGCAATTAACTAGAAGAAACAAAGACAATTAAGCTACACTAGCATTAACAAGCAAGAAGGTTAAGGTGGGTTTCAAGCAATGGATTAGGTAGGTGGGCCATTTGGGAATGTGATTTGATATTAGTTGGGGGGGGTCAACATGGCATGCAATTATCACAATTCAATCTAGATTACCAAACCAAACAACAAGGCAAGTGCTATTAGAATGTACCCTATACTATTAGTTGGAGAACTAGGGTTAGGTGTAATTCTAGTAGGACTTGTCAAGTCTAGGTTTCTAGGGTAAGTGATACTAGGGAAATTGAGAACCAAGGGTAGGAATGAGAGTAGAGATGAGGGTTTTTCATCTCATGCTACTAGCCATCTAGCCTTTAGAAAGTCCTAGGCAATTGCACTAATCACACTTACACTAGCCACTTAGATCTCACACTCACTTGTAGGAGGAGGGATATGTATGTAGAAACAAAGCGGGCTAGCTAGGGATCCACTAATTGGACCTAGGAGCCACTCCTAAGATTGTTGCATGCACTCCAGTTCCTCCTAGAAGCTAAGTGTCATCAAACATCACAAAGCAAGCAATTTAAGTTTAAGAGCAAAAATCACATGCAAGATAATGGGAAATGAGATAGAAGCAAAGACAATCATCATAGAATGAAATTATGTTCATTACAAATTATTCTCCTCCCCCCCAACATGGTATCAAAGTCACATTTTTACCCCAAACAGCCCACCACTAGGGGCTTAGCTAGACATAATCAAAGAAAAGGCAAAAGAAATGAGAAGAAGGGGATAAGACTCCATGGAGCTCGAAGTAGATCCTCCTTTTTCACCTTCTAGCTGCTGCAGGGCGACCTCCTTCCTCCAAGATGGCTGATGGACACGAAAATGGAGGGGGTTATGATAGAAAAGGTAGAAAACTAGGTTTCTATGGTGGAAATGGTGGGTGGAGAGCATTAATGCAAGGGGAATGCAATGAATGCTCAAGAGAGGGTGAAGAGGAGTAATGACAGCTGGGGGGGTGTAACCTCCGTGCTCCAGCTGCCACCTATGCATATATAGGTGGTGGGGAAGCACTAGGGTAAGTAGGGGTAGAATAGGAAAAGCAGTGTAGAAAATGAGTAGGGTTAGGTGATCAACACGGCCGTTGTGGATGGCCACAGTCGTGGCAGGGGTTAGGTGGCATGACCGTGGGTTGGGGACACGGTTGAAGTGTGAAATGGAGTAGAAATGCTAAGTATATGTGGTGACCACGGCCGTGGCGGTGTGCCACGGTCGTGCTGGGTAAGGGGTACCACGGCTGTGTTAGGTACCACGACCATGTTGGAGGAGGAGGCTACGGGTGAGGCAGCTTGGAGGTCGTCTTTAGTTCACCACGGGCGAGGCGGTCTTCAAGGGCCACGACCGTGGTGATGACTACGACCATGGTCATTCATGTGTAAAATGTACCACTTCTCTGTTGATTTTGGGGAACTTTGTGCATAATTCTTACGGCCGTGGCGGGAGGTCATGGCCGCGATGTCTTCAGTTGGCCACGGTCGTGTTGATGGCCACGACCGTGATGTCTACAGTTGGCCACGACCGTGGTGCTTTCGGTGCAAAAGTACTGACGTCCCTGTGATTCTTGCCTTTAATTCCCACGATCGCGGTGGATGCCCACGACAGTGTTGGGGTCTTCAGTGGCAAAATTAACTTCAATCTTCATCATCAATGGACTTCTTTGCTTGATGTCGAATCTTGGCCATCAGGGGTAGGTTGAGGGAGCTTTGGGTCTTCTTTGGACCCCTCCATGAACGGAGGAACCCTAGAAATGCTTCCTTCTCTCTCATCTATCCAAAGCATGCTCCAAGTACCTAAAAATAATGCAAAGAACGTCCGTAAGTGCATTTGATAATAATACTCACATTGGGGAATTTAACTTGCATTCTACTATGTTTAGATGTGAATAAGGTACAAAATGGCACACGATGGAGCCCTAAAATAGGACTGCATCACCCATCCACTTCTTTGTAGTAGGATCATAACAACGGTACCGTTTTTGTGTCCTAGAGTATCCCTAGAAAACACACTTGGTAGCACGTGGATCTAGTTTGGTTAGGTCAGGACGCATCTTTTTCACTAAGTAGGTACTTCCAAAAAATCGAGGAGGCACAGTAAAGAGAGGTCCATCAGGTATAAAATTTGATGACACTTGATTGCCAAGAACAAAACAAGGCATGCGAGTAATTAGGTAACACGCAGTGGAAACTGCTTCCGGCCAGAAAAATTGGGGGACATTGTAGTCGAATAGAAGAGTTCGGGCAACCTCAAGAAGATGACGATTCTTATGTTCGGCAACTCCATTCTGTTGATGTGTGTATGCACAAGAAGTTTGATGAATGGCACCCATTTTCTGACGAAAACAATTGACAGAGGTTTGCATGAATTCAAGGACATTATCAGTACATAAGATTTTTATAATTTTATCAAACTGGGTACGAATCTCAACAAAAAAAGATGTGATAGTATCAACTATGTGGGATCTGTCCTTTAACAAAAATAACCAGGTCGTTCTAGAGAAATCATCAATAAAACTCATAAAGTACCGAAAACCAGAAATACTGGGAACAGAACAGGGGCCCCAAATGTCAACATCACTATATCAAACAGATGTTTTGAGCCAATACAAATTTTTGTGTGGAAAAATAGATAGTCTGTTTTCCCAACTGACATGTTTCACAGTGAAAAAATGAATTAGAAATATCAGACAGTAAATGCTTCAATTTAGCAGGTGAAGGGTGTCCCAATTGGTAGTACCACTAGAGGCCGGTCACAGAAGTAGTCAGTAGAGCAACAATCTTCGGCGTATCTAGGTAGTATAAGCTGTCTGGTCCCTCATGGCCAGAACCAATGTTCATCCTTGTGCGCAACACCATCCGGGTCAAAAGTTATGGAGCACTGTAGGCTCTTAACAGTTCTACTCACAAATAACATTTTAATTGGGAATTTAGGAACATATAGAGCTAAGCATAATAAAAGGTGACCATGAGTGCAGATATTCCCAATTCCAGAAACAGGTGTTTGAGAACCATCGACAAGAGTAACAAGCGGAATTGTGGAAGTTTTATGTAGTTTAGAAAATAAAGTATGATTGTCAGTAATATGTGAGGTAGCTCCAGACTCGATCACCTATGTATGTTTACCAGACTGTGCAAGGAGAGCAGAACTGCCATCAGTAGAAGCCTTAGCAGAGGAAGCGAATCGAGCATGGAGTAACTTCTCAAACTCAGAGCAGATCCATTTGGTGGGGCAGACGAGGATGGAGCAGTATCGGTAGACCAGTAAACGGACCGAATACGGAGCAGATAGTGCTATATCCGATATCCAAATCTGAAAAAACATTCGATCCGATATCTGATCCGATATCCGACGGATATCATGTAATAATATCCTAATCCGATCCGACAAATATTATCCGAATTTGGATAAATATCCGATCCAAACCAGAAATCACAAATGTATTGTTATAAATATATTATACATAAGAAACATTGATCTTACAGTGCATATATATGATAAAATATCTATATTTTCATATTTTTATATATAGATAAAAAATATATCTAATAATATATGTATATATTTGCCAGATTCAAATTTTTCGTAGCGGATACAACCATATCCGATATCCTATCCGAAATTTTCGGATATGAGATTTGATATCCTAAACCCAATTCGTATTATGTGGATGTCGGATTTTTTTTTCAAAATTTTGAACTCAAATCCAGATCGAATTTGCAGATTCCGGATATCCAGTTACAGGTCTAAGTGTTGGGTTGGTCTGACGTGACTTGATTTGCCCATGCAGGGTTTCCATGCTTGATCATCCAACAACGGTCTTCAGTATGATTTGTTTGTTTATAAAAGTTGCAGAAGCGCTGTTCAGAGAGGAAGAGTCGGAGCCAGAAGAATAAGATCCACGATCGGGTCCAGCAGTAGAGCGACCACGCCCACGACTGCGGCCACGACCACAGAAAGAATCACCAGACCTAATTGCAAGGGCAGTTGCATCAGAGGGATTAGGGGAAACCAGAGAGACAGATGGTAAGCGTTGTGCTCATTTGAGAACATCAAGGTAGGCAGAGAATTGCTGGACAGGATTTGATCAACAATGCCTGCAAAGGAGTGCAGTAACCCGACTAGGAACTGAACTTGCTGAAGTTTGTTGCATTGGCGTTGGATTTCCTTAATATCAGCAGTGAGCAGGTGATAGATCCCAAATTCATTCTAGAGCGCATAGTGTTGATTGTAGTATTCCACATAATCAATATTAGTGTACTCCTTCTTGGCCAAGTGTTTGAAAATTTCAAACACTTTCTTTGGATTTTGTTGATGAGAGTAAATGTGGGAAATTTGATCCCACATGTCCTTAGTTGTCCGAAGTCGTAGAAGGGATTAGCTGTTCTTTGGTTCAACACTGTTGACCATCCAAGTCAACACCATAGTCCTCCTTCGTCCAAAGATCATATGCCTGCTTCATTTTATCATCAGCAGTTGTAAGCAGTCGAGGTAACAATAGAAAGATGGGAGTAGCCTCCTTGAGCCTTAACATAAAGCTTGAAAGAGGCAGCCCGTGTGTGATAGTTGGATCCATCCAACTTGACAGTAGTGACACAGATTCCAAAGCGGATCGGTGGACGACATTAGTCGCCAAGTACGCATGACGCAGAACCAAGCAGGAGCAACAAGCAATAGGTAGACATTGCAGTCAATAGAAAATAACAACAAAAACCCAACACATGGGCAACAATAGACTTCGAGCAAGAACTAGTAAAACCCGCACGGGGGCGGAAAGCAACAACAGGAGATCTGAAGCATCAAATCTCAGAAAACCACGCAGGGGCAGCAGAAGAGATAGAAAAACCTACGCCAACATGGAGGAAGACTTACTCCACCATGAGACGTAGGCAAGCAACGAGTCAACGTGCAATTGTTTGACAGTTACCGGAGACGTCTAGAGGCTAGTGGTGAAGAGATGGAGTGATTGGGGTAGCTAGAGGAAAGGATAGATGGGTTGGTAGATGTAGCGAGTAAGAGGGAAGAAGGGAAGAGGAGATGGGGGGGCTGTGGTGTGGAAGAGAGGAGGAAGAAGAGGAAGTGGCGACGGTGAGCAGGCTGAAAGGGAGGTGGTGGCGGCTCTAGGGGAAAGGGAGGAGAGTGGAGGGGTTGGTGGCGGGCGGGAGAGGGTTGTGGGGGGGTTGGCGGCGGGTGGGAGGAGGGGAGGGGTAGGGAGTGGCGGCGGCGAAGAGGGGGGGTGGGCTGTTGGCAGTGACGACTGGGGGGGGGTAGCAATAGGGAAAGGGATGAGGGAGGGGTGCCGACTAGGTTGGGGATAGCATTGGAGTTAGGGTTAGGTTGGAAAGGGCTAAGGGGGACCAGGTTTCTTAGATACCGTCTAAAATAATAAATGATGTTTGTTTGATGACTAAAACAATTACAATGATCTTTCTTTTATAGGATAAGAGAGTAAATTATAAAGTAGAGACAAGCAATATGGGATAACAGAGAGAGACTAATAGACAAGACAACTCTAAAGCCCATAACACAATACAAATAATAATAATAAACCCAATAAAATATATATACTAATAGTATATGTTGGTCATTGATCACATTTCCCCCCCCCTATATTCTAGCTAAGAGCTAACCTTTATAATTGATAAAAGGCCAAGGAATAAAAATGGCATAAAAGTTATGATCCGTTCAACAAATAATATAATAGATGCACATGATATGATATGGTAATGTTTGTCACCTTGTTGTGGTCAAGTGTCTCTTTGATCATACATCCTATACTTGAAATGGAATGCTGAAGCTATTGCATTAATTTTAATGACATTAGTATATCTTAAACCTAGTAAGTCATCAATGCTTTGTATGGAAAAGTGTATTGCTTCAGCGACAATTCACTAACATTGGTGAGTCACTGGAAAAAGCTGAATCCCGGGAAAAGAGCGTTCAGTCCTTTGTTTTGATTGCTGCTACCAGGATTTAATATGTAAATTTCAAGCAATTAGGAATCAGATGTGTGAAAGACAATGAGACTTGGAGAGCTTAGGGTTGCACAATGTGTGCACCCTTCTATTTATAAAAAAGTAACAATTACAGAAAGGTCCAGATATAATGGAAAATAACATAACATAAATAAAGCAACACATATTAACACACCCCCTCAAGTTGGAGCATAGATGTCAATCATGCCCAACTTGTCCATCAAAGCGCTGAAATGCTTCTTAGGCAGCAGTTTGTTGAAGATATCAGCAACCTGGTCTTTAGATCGAGTAAAAGGTGTGCATATCTTGCCAGTAAGAATAGATTCCCGAATAAAATGACAGTCGACCTCGATATGCTTGGTGCGCTCATGATAGACAAGATTGTTGGCAATAAAAATAGCAACTTTATTATCACAGTGCATGGGTATAGCAGAAGAAGACTCAACACCGAAGTCTTTAAGAAGAGAGCGTACCCAAAGCAGCTCACAAGCAGTATGGGCCATAGCCCTATATTCAGCTTCAACACTAGATCTGGCAACCACATTTTGTTTCTTGGATCTCCATGTGACTAGATTGCCTCCAACATAGGTACAATAGCCAGAAGTGGATTTCCTGTCAATCCGACTCCCTGCATAATCAGAATCAGAATACCCTTCTAGAGAGCAGTGCCCATTTTTCCTGTAATGAAGTCCCTTGCCAGGAGACTTTTTTAGATATCGCAGAATATGACATAGTGCATCCCAGTGGCACTGTCTGGGTTTATCTAGGTACCTGCTAAGAAGTCCCACAGAAGTAGATATGTTAGCTCTAGTCACAGTGAAGTATATCATTTTACCAATCAATCTCCTGTACTTTTTATTATTAGTAAAAGATGGAGACGAATCATCATCCCAATTGACATTGGGATCTAGAGGAGTGTCAGCAGGTCTAGCTCCAAGCATACCAGTTTCCTGTAAAAGATCTAGAACATATTTCCTCTGAGACAACACTAGTGCATTAGAGGTTTTGGATACCTCTATGCCCAGAAAATACCGCAGTTACCCAAGTCTTTAGTAGCAAAGTGCTTGCAGAGATGGGCTTTAGTATCCTGAATAGCAATAGAGTCACTGCCAGAAAGAACAATATCATCCACATAGACAATAAGAATTACATTGCCAGTAGAGATCTTCTTAGTAAAAACAAAATGATCCACTTGAGATCTCAGAAAACCAAAAGCAATCAGAATTTTGCTTAATTTATCGAACCAGGCACGAGGGCTCTGTTTGAGCCCATAAATAGACTTCTTCAACCTGCAGACTTTGTGTGACTCCCCCTGAGCAACAAATCCAGGGGGTTGCTCCATATACACTTCCTCTTGCAGATCACCATATAGGAAAGCATTCTTAACATCTAATTGCAGTAGAGGCCAGTCCAGATTAATAACAACAGAAAGAAGAATTCTGACTGAATTAAGGCGGGCAACAGGAGAAAAAGTTTCAAAGTAATCAATACCATAAGTCTGTGTATACCCTTTTGCAACCAAGCGTGCCTTCAGCCGTTCTATAGTACCATCAGGTTGATATTTAACAGTATATACCCATCGGCAACCTACAGGCTTACATTGAGGAGGTGGATCCACCAACTCCCAAGTTTGTCTGTCAGTAAGAGCACGCATCTCTTCTTGCATAGCAGAAGTCCAGGTTGTACTTTGCAAGGCATCATGAGTATTTTTTGGAATAGTGACAACAGATAAAGAAGAGACAAAATTGCTAGCATGAATACTCAGATGTGCAGTAGATACATGGTTAGCAATGTTATGAGAAGTGCAGGAACGAGTTCCCTTTCTAAGAGCAATAGGTATATCCAGGTCAGAAATTACCTCAGGTGTGGCAGGACCTTCTTGAGGAGGAGATTGGTGTTGAGTGGGGGGAACTTGTTCAGGTGGAGGCCTGTTCCTGCGCTGATAAACAATAAGAGGTGGTGTCGTATTCTTAGGTGGCATTTGATCAGAATTCTCAGACACATTCAATAGTAATAGGCAGAGGGGAAGCAATAATATCAGGCTGCAAACTATCTCCGCTAGATGAGTAGTATGGGGTATTCTCAAAGAAGACATCATTGCTGATAAACCATTTCTTTGTAGTAGGACTATAGCATCTATATCCTTTTTGTGTACGAGAATACCCTAAGAAAATACATTTCTCAGCACGGGGAGATAATTTATCATGAGTAGGACCAAGCAATCTCACAAAACACGTACAACCAAAAATCCGAGGAGGTACAGTAAATAAGGGTGCATTAGGTTGTAGAATTTGGACAGGTACTTTATTTCCAATCATAGAGGAAGGCATCCGATTAATTAAGAAATAGGCAGTCAATATTGCTTCAGGCCTGAACAATCTGGGTACATGATAGTGCATCATAATAGTTCTAGCAACTTCTAACAAATGTCTATTTTTCCTCTCAGCTACTCCATTTTGTTGTGGTGTATATGCACAAGAAGTTTGATGTAAAGTGCCAACAGAACGACAAAACATTGCAACATCTTTTTGGACAAACTCAAGTGCATTATCAGTACGAAAAACTTTAACAGGCAGAGCATATTGTGTTTTCACCTCAGCAAAAAAGAATTTAATAGTAGACTACACTTCAGACCTACTTTTCAACAGAAACAACCAAGTGGTCTGAGAGAAATCATCAATAAATAGTAAAAAGTATTTGTGCCAGACAAATTAGGCACATTACAAGGACCCCATACATCAGCATGAACAAGATCAAAAAAGTTTTTGCTACTACTCTGAGGACGTTTAGGGTAAACAACCCTAGTCTGTTTCCCTAACTGACATGATTCACACTGAAACTTATGAGTGCCAACACTAGAAATGACATGCCTTAGTTTTTCAGAAGAAGGGTGTCCAAGACGGTAGTGCCATTGTAATGCAGAGACTGATGCAGATAATGCCGATAAAGTAGAAGCCAATGCAACCTTATCCAGTCTTGGCAAATCATCCAGATAAAAGAGGCCATCAGATCCTTCATGCCCCCCCAGCAATCTTCGTCCTCGTGCGAAGGTCCTGAAAAACACACGAACCAGGTATAAAGGTCAGGCTACATTGCAGGCTGCGTAAGATTTTGCTAACAGATAATAAATTCAGCGGAAAACGAGGCACATATAAAGCTGACTTTAGAACAAACTTAGATACAATGTCTCCAACCCCAGAAACTGCAGACTTAGAACCATCAACAAGCATGACAGAAGAAGCAGTAGCTGGTCTAGATAAATTTCTAAATAAAGCTCGATTTCCAGAAATGTGAGACGATGCGCCCGAATCGATAACCCATTTTGTATTACCAGCACTAGAAGATTGAGTACTGAGGAAGGCAGTATCACAACCCGAGTAGGTCGCAACATGGGCTCCACTTGTAGTGGCAGTAGAAGAGGAGCCAGTACGTTCACGTAGTAGGCGCTCCACCTCAGCACGAATGTAATCCGCAGTGGCAGTACCCGAGTCATCAGACAGAACAGGCTGGGTAGGTGTCTCTGAAGTAGCAGTAGTGTCACTGGCTGCATTGGCTCATGTAGGTTTACCATACTTTTCCCAGCACTTGTCTTCAACATGATTAGACCGGCCACAGAAGTTGCAGAAGCGTTGGCCAGTCTGAGGACGAGCAACAACAGTAGTAGATCCATATGATGCTCCACGACCCGCAGAATTCCTCCCCCTGCCAGTACCAAGAGGAGGACGAGCATCATATGAACGACCGCGTCCACGACCACGACCACGACCAGACATCGCAGCAAAAGCAGTCGAATCCCCAGTATCAGTAGGAGTCTCAGATGACGATGCAGGCAAGCGCTATAGTCTCTGAAAGGCATTCTGAAGAGTAGGCAGCAGATCACTAGCGAGAATCTGATCTACCACCCCGGTATAGGAATCAGGTAAGCCACAGAGGAAATGGACTACTTGCAACTCCTGTCGCTGTCGTTGCATAGTAGCCAGGTCAGTAGACAAGGGATGGTAGGCTTCCAACTCCCCCCACAATCCCTTGAAAGCAGAGAAATAATCCGTCAGATCAGAACCAGAGAAACGCAGACGACTGAGTTGCTTGTTGATATCAAACACCTTTGGATTTTGACTGTGTGAATATGTGCTGGCAAGTTGATCCCACATTTACTTTGCCGTCTGCAGGTACAATAGTGTGACACTAATCTTGGTCTCACTACTATTCAGAATCCATGTCACGACTGTGGAGTTGTCCTTCACCCAATCATCATAGGCTTTCACATCCTTCGAATCGGCTGTTGCAGGAGGCACGGGTGGTGGATCTCGCGTCAGGTGCGACATTTTTCCTTGTGATTTAACATATATCTGCATAGAGCACACCCAGTGCTGGTAGTTTCGCCCATCCAGCTTCACAGTTGTCACCTGACGTCGCAGATCTTCATGAGTAGACGCCATCAGGAAGAAACAGATGCAGACGTAGAGTTACAGGCAGGCAGCAACAGTTAGGCACAAGCAGTAGAAGTCAACAGTAAAAGGCAGAAGTCCGACACATGGACTAGTAGTAGAAGGTAGAAGATCCACGCATGGATCATAAATAAAACCCACGTAGGGGCAACAGAGAAGAGAAAAAACCTACGCCAACATGGAGGATCAGTCACTCCACCATGTGGCGCAGGCAGACAGAGGATGAAGCCCGTTACGCCGTTAACGTGCCAGAACTGGAAATTTACCGAGGCTGTTCGGAGATTTCGGAAAGAGAAACGGAGCTAGACGGAAGGGCCTGTGGTGGATTAGGCTACAAGGATGGAGGTTATCAGGGAATTAAAGGTGGATGGAGGGCTGTGGAGGGGTGGACGACGTTACTGTAGCAGTACTGTAGCGGCAGAAAAAAGGAGATTTCGGAGTGTGGCGGCGGCTAGGGTTGGTGGAGAGAGAGAGGGATTAGGTTTATGGTGGATCAACCCGCTCTGATACCATGTGAAAGACAATGAGACTTGGAGAGCTTAGGGTTGCACAATGTGTGCACCCTTCTATTTATAGAAAAGTAACAATTACAGAAAGGTCCAGATATAATGGAAAATAACATAACATAAATAAAGCAACACATATATTAACAAGATGTTTAGAATTGTGGTTTCCCATGATTTTCCATTGCCGCTAACCTCTACTTGGCAGCCGGATGCCACAGTCCGAAACACTACATCAGACGAAACAATAATGATCAGCTTTACAAGAAAGACCAGCAATATCATATTATCATCTTTTTTCATTCTCCACCAAAGTATGACATGGCTAGGAGTGTCCAATACATGCAACGTATGTTCTAGAAGTGCCATGTCCTATACGTGTAAGACATAAACACGGGGTAAAGTGTCTGTGCTATCTAGACAGTTAGCATCTCGACATTGATATTTATACAGCTGCTAGAGCTTTTCGTTGTGACATGTTTTTCAAGCTTCAACTTACTTTTTTATCTCTTAACATTTCTATATTACAGTTTCCTCATGATGTTAACTTGCTAGACTGCATTTATTGGTCTTCTGCAATTTTTACAGGCCGTTGATAAGCCCTCAACTCCTGGGGATCCTTTTTCAGATTCTAGTAAAACAAGTGATGAAGATTTCTCCGATGCTGATTTCTCTGATGTGGACAGTGACAATGAGGCAAATTTTTAGGAATCGTTAAAGTCTTATATTTGGTTTCCTCAATTATATATATTTCTGTAAAATTACTTGAAGTTTTGAGATATGTATTTCATGCTTTGTATTCCTTTCAATGTAAGTTATTTCATGCCATCATACGTCTAATTCTACATGTAGCGACTTTTTCAAAGTATACAAGGTTTAATAATTAAGTAGTGTGAACTTTATAAGTTTGTATCATTGTGATAACAAATGCAAGCATAGACATCCTCCTTATATAGGATAGGAGTCAGTAAACACAGAGTTCACCAATATGGGACAAAAGACAACACAAAAGAGAGTACAAAATAAACTAATAAATATAAATATATTTACGCCCCCCTCAAGCTGAGCATGGATATCATGCATGCCCAACTTGTCCACTATAGAATGGAATCTTGTCTTTGGCAGTGATTTCGTAATGATGGCCACGAGTTTATCCTCAGTCTTAATGTATGGAATAGCTATGCCCCTGGATAAAACAGACTGACAAAGTGACAATCTACCTCAATATGTTTGGTGCGCTCATGGAATGTGGAATGCAATGAAGGTATATGCTTTATTGTCATAGTACATAGAAATGGGGGATGAATCACCACCTCCAAATCCTTTAATAGTCCCTAAACCCACATCAACTCACTAGTGGTATGTGTTCTGACATGATACTCAGCTTCGACACTTGATCTAGCCACAACAGTTTGGTTTTTGCTTCACCAAGTGACAAGATCACCACCTACAAAGGTGCAATAACCTAAAGTAGATTTACGATCAACCCTGCTTCCAACATAGTTTGAGTCAAAAAAACCAGAAATCTTGTTGTGTCCATTGTTCCTATATACAAGACCTTTTCTAGGTGGGCTTTTTAAGTATTTGAGAATGTGGCACACAACATATCAATGACATTGTCGAGATTTATCAAGATACCTACTGACAAGTCCAACAACTAAGTGATATATGCACGTATAACTGTCAGATAAATGAGTTTGCTTACAAGTCTTCTATATTTTTTGCTGTCAGGGTAAGGAGAGGAATCATCATCCCAATTAGTATTGGGATCTAGAGGGGTGCTAACTGGCTTGGCACCCAGCATGCCAGTCTCATGTAGAAGATCAAGTACATATTTGCATTGAGATAGACATACTCCCGTAGTAGTATAAGGTACTTCAATCCCCAAAAAATAGCACAATTTTTTATATCTTTAGTAATGAATCGTTTTTGCAAAATTTCCTTGGTATCATGTATACCCTGATGGTCACTCCCAGAAGGATGATATCATCCACATACACAATTAGAATAACAAATCCCACAATATTTTTTTAATAAAAATAGAATGATCAGAATGTGAGCGTCGAAAGTCAAATTTTGCAAGAATCCGACTTAATTTATGAAACCACGCTCTTAGAATTTTTTAGTCCATAAATTGCTTTCTTAAGACGATAGAGTGTCGTTTAGAACCAATCCCCCTCAGCAACAAATCCAGGAGGTTGCTCCATATACACCTCCTCATGTAGATCATCATGTAGGAAATATTTTTAACATCTAGCTGAAACAAAGGTCAACGTTTATTGACAACAACAAAAATAAGAATTTGGAACATAGTTAAATCGTGCAACATGCGAGAAAGTCAAAATAATCCATGCCGTAAGTTTGAATTAGCTCTTAGCAACTAGATGAGTTTTAAGGCATTCATCCATGCCATCAAGTTGATACTTCACAGTGAAGATCCAACAGCAACCCACAGGTGAAACATGTGCAGGGGTATCTACTAATCTACTATGTCCCAAGTCCGTTGAGTATCTAGAGCTTCCATCACCACTTCTATGGCACGACGCCAGGTAGGATGTGTGAGGGCTTCAACTGCAGTTTTAGGAACACAAATAGTTGAAAGGGCAATAGTAAAGTTTGCAAAATTTGAACCAAAATTAGCATCATAACAAAAATTAGTGATAGGATGGAAAGTGCAAGCACGCACCCCGTTCCTTATGCTAAACAAGGTATCAAAGTCAGAGCATACTTGAGTAGTGTCGCGATCTGCCGGTGAAGATGAAGGATGAGTTGAGGGAGGGGCCATGAGGGAGTTGTAGTTTGCGATGTCTTTGATACACTTTAAGAGGTACCTCGGGAATAGGAAGGGGAGCAGCAACAAGGAAACTTGTTGACAAAGTCAAACCCATAGTAGAAAAATACATAGTTATCTTTAAAGAAGACGCCATCGCTCTAACAAACCATTTCTTAGTATTCAAGTCATAACATATGTACCCCTTCTGAGTAGGTGAGTACCCCAAGCAGATGCACTTTGTAGATCATGGATCAAGTTTACGAAAACCAATATGAAGATTACATACATAAGATGTGCTACTAAAAATTCTAGGTGGTACAGAAAATAAGGGAGCTCTAAGGTACAAAATATTGAATGGGACTTGGTTGCTTAAGACAGATGAGGGCATTTTATTGATCAGTAAATAGGCAGTGGAGACAACATCATCCCAAAAAGGTTTAGGTACATGAGATTGAAACATAAGAGTTCTGGAAACTTCAAGAAGATGAAGATTCTTACGCTCGGAAACACCATTCTGTTCAGGAGTGTAAGAGCAAGGTGTTTGATGAATGGTGCCAAGGGTTTTACAGAAATGACTAATAAACTGTTGCATGAATTCAAGGGCATTGTCTGTCCAAAGAATTTTGATGGGCTTATTAAATTGAGTCTTAATCTCTGCAAAGAAAGCAGTAATAGTGTCAAGAACATGTGCCCTGTCTTTAAGTGAAAACAACCAAGTGGTTCTAAAAAAGTCATCGATAAAGATCATAAAGTAATGGAAGCCAGTAACACTTGTAACAACTAATGGTCCCCATATATCGACATGAACAATATCAAAAATAGATTTTGAAGATAGTCATTTTTCTAGGGAAGAAACATTGATTTTGCTTTCCGAACTTACAAGCTTCACGTTATATAAAGTTTCAGAAACAATAGGAGTCAAATGTGTGAGCTTGGAAGCTGATGAATGTCTGAATCTGTAGTGTCACTGAAGTCCTAAAACTATTGAGAGAAGAGCATCATTTTGCAAAACATCAAGGTAGTATAAGCCGTCTGGTCCCTCATTGCCCGAACCAATCTTCATCCTCGTGAGGAGATCCTGAAAGACACATCCATTAGGGTCAAAAGTAATCGAACACTGAAGTTGCTTGACAGTTTTGCTAAATGACAGAAGATCCAGAGGAAAGCGAGGGACATATAAAGCCTATCTGAGAAAGAAGTTATTTGTAATTTGAATATCACCAACCCATTCAACTGGGGCTTGAGTGCCATCAACAATAGTCACAGGCAAAATAGAAGAAGCACTCAATTTAGAAAAAAGTTTCGAATTGCCAAAAATATGGATAAAAGCATCAGATTCGATGACCCATTTATTTTTACCATAAGGAATCGAGGATGCTAAAAAAGCAAAATCACCATCCGAGCTAGGAGCCGAAGTAGGAGGATGGAGTTGTTCTTGGAAATCTTTTTAATTTAGCTTGGACCCTATCCGCATAAGTAGTGGAGGGTTGGGCGAGTTCATCCTCGGTGTATTCAGTGGAAGCTTGATTTGCCCATGTGTTGGGGTAGCCATGTTTCACCCAACAACAATCCTCATTGTGATTATTATGGCCACAAAAGTTGCAACGACGAGGTACAGTAGGAAGGGTGTTGCTTGGTCCCAATGGAAGGCTGACCACGTCTTGGTCTAATAGGGGGTTGACCACATCCAGGTCTGCAGATCAAAAATGACCAAATCCTCTACCACAGGCACAACCTCTGCTATAGCCAGACTTGCCAGATCGGACTGCTAGTGCGGACGCCTCAGCGGAACCAACATGAGAAGAATAGACAGACGATAGGCGCTAGACCCTTTTTAGGACATCACATAGTTTAGATAGTGGATCACTAAACAAGATTTGATCCACAACTCCTGTAAGAGAGGCAGGTAATCCAATAAGGGAACTATACCAACTGAAGTTCATTCCTTTATCTTTGAACTTCACTGATATCAGAAGTTAGGGGATGTTATACTTCAAATTCATCCCGCAAAGCACAACATTGATTATAAGAATCCTCAATAGAGGTATTAGTAGAGAATTCCTTTTTAGCCAAACTTTTAAAGTTTTTAAACACCTTTTTAGGATTTTTTTGGTGTGAGTAAACATCTGCTAACTGATCCCACATGGCCTTTGCCGTACGAAGTGGTAAAAGAGATTGACTTATTTTTGGCTCAACACTATTGACCATCTAGGTCATCACCCGAGTCATCCTTGACCACAAGTCATAGGATTGTTTAGTTTTCTCATCAACGTTCTCAACAAGCATAGCGGGTGCTTTAGTAAGAAGGTGAGAGTACCAGCCTTGAGCCTTGATGTACAACTCAAAAGAAGAATACCATGTATGGTAGTTAGAACCATCCGATTGAACTGTGGTCACATAGAGAGTTCTTAAGTTATCATTAGAGGCCATGATGACCAGTAGTTCTTGGATCAGTCCGCACAAGTAATCAGTCCCTAAGGGCGTGAGGCATCACACAAGGCACCAACAGAAGATTTTAGAAGCCCAAAGAATGGACATTAGGAATTTTAATTATTTAACCAACATCGCATCGTTAACTTAGACCGACATGTGACGAAGGTTGATGGGGGGAGCAAGTCCCCAAAAAATAAGTTGAAACGAGAAGAAGATGTTTTATACCAGGACCAGCCTGGATTTAGTGAATCAACGGGGAACCAAGCAAGTATGGGGTGGGTTTAGGGGGGAAGGGAGGGGAATTAAAAAATATGGGATTGCTAGATGCAGAGGATGTCATAAGATTAGGGAAGGATGGATGGCGACTAATGGGTTGGTGGGCTGGAGGGAACTAGTGGGCGGGTTTGGTGGTTGCATGTTGGTAGGTTGTAGGAGTAGTGGCCGAGTGGCTAAGGTGGATGGGGTGGGTCGACGACTCGACAGGTAGATCGATGGGTGGGTTGATGGCTTGATTGATGGGTGGGTCGATAGATGGATGCTGGGGCAGTGGCTGAGAGGCTGAGGTCGATGGGTGGGTCAATGGGGGGTTGATTAGGGGGGATGGGGGGTTTGATGGGCTAGGCGAGAAGGGGAAGGGAAGAAGGGGAAACTGACTGGGGGTTCAGAGGAGAAGGGGAGGTGACGCCGATGGGGGGGTCGATGGGTTGTGGGAGATAGAGGTTGACTACGGGTGGCGGTGCATGGGCGTAGAGCGGAGGGCTGGAAAGGCGTCAGGGACATGAGGTGAACGAAGGTAAGCAGGCGTCGAATGGGTTGGCAACAAGGAGAGGGCGGGTCGGTAG
>OY856414.1:694793503-694828503 GCA_963693085.1 Alisma plantago-aquatica
CGTGACAGGCAATGGTGCTGTGATTATATCAGAATCCAGGATATCTCCTTTAGCAGAATAAAAAGGTGTATCCTAAAAAAAAACTACATTACTTCTGGTGAACCATTTTTTCGCAGTAGGACTATAGCACCGATACCCTTTTTGAGTACGAGAATAACCCAAGAAAATACATTTTTCTGCTCTAGGAGATAATTTATCATAGTTTGGTCCAAGTAACCGCACAAAACAAGTAGAACCAAATATTTGTAGAGGTACAGAAAACAGAGGTACATTAGGCTGTAGAACCTGAACAGGAATCTTGTTGCTAATAACAGAAGACGACATTCTATTAATCAGAAAGCAGGCAGTCAGGATAGCTTCTGGCCAAAAACGCCTAGGTACATTAGAATGCAGCATTATAGTTCTAGCAACCTCAAGTAAATGTCTATTTTTCCTTTCTGCAACTCCATTTTGTTGAGGTGTATAGGCACACAATGTTTGATGAATAGTACCAACAGATCGACAAAAAAGTTCAACTTCTTTCTGAACAAACTCCAAAGCATTGTCGGTTCTCAGAATTTTAATAGGCACAAAATATTGAGTTTTTATTTTAGCAAAAAAGAATACAATTGTAGATAGCACTTGAGACCGAATTTTCAACATAAACAACCAAGTGGCACGAGAAAAATCATCAATAAACAGAATAAAGTATTTATTGCCAGACAAACTTGGAACATGACACGGACCCCATACATCTGCATGAACAAGATCAAAAATACTTTTACTACTAATTTGGGACCGTTTAGGATAGACGGTTCTAGATTGTTTCCCTAACTGACACGACTTGCACTGAAAACCGTGCGTTCCTACACCAGAGATAATGTGTTTCAATTTCTCAGAAGATGGTTGTCGAAGTCTGTAGTGCCACTGCAAAGCTGAAACTGATGAAGATAGAGCTGAAGCTAGTGCCAAGTTGTCAGTCTTTTTCAATTCATCCAGATAATATAGGCCATCAGGCCCTTCATGCCCCCATAAATCTTCATCCTCGTGCGAAAGTCCTGAAAAGTACAAGTACTGGGAATTAATGTGAGACTGCAGTTCAAGCTACATACAATTTTGCTAACATATAATAAGTTCAGTGGAAATCGAGGCACATATAGAGCATATTTTAACAAAAATTGAGAAGCTATGTCTCCAATCCCAGCTACTGCAGTCTTGGAGCCATCCGCAAGCATAACAGAAGAATTAGAAACTGGTCTAGATAAGGTTTTAAAAAAAGACCGATTTCCAGATATATCAGACGAGGCACCCGAATCAATCACCCATTTTTTATTACCAGTACTAGGTGAGGGGCATTGACGAAGGCAATATCACAACCAGAATATGTAGCAGCATGAGCTCTAGTGGCAGCTCCAGAGGATGACCCAGTACGCTCGAGCAGCAGACGCTCCACCTCAGAACGGATGAAGTCAGCAGTAGTAGAACTGGATGCACTACCTCAGAGGTTGCATGGGCATCAGAAGCTGCATTAGCCCAGGTAGGCTTTCCATATTTCTCCCAGCATTTTTCTTCAATATGATTAGACCGGCAACAAAAACTGCAGAACCTTTGACCAGTCTGAGGGTGAGCAACATTGGGAGGACCAGAGGGTGCTCCACGTCCAGAAGAACTCCTCCCCCTCCCAACACCAAGAGGACGAGTTTCGTGAGAACGACCACGTCCGCGGCCACGACCACGGCCAGACATAGCAGCAAGAGCAGTAGTATCGCCAGTATCAGAAGGCGACTCAGATTAGGATGACGACAGTCGCTGAAGACGCTGAAAGGCACTCTGTAGAGTAGGTAGTGGATTACTGGCAAGAATCTGATCGACAACCCCAGCATAGGATTCAGGTAACCCACACAGGAACTGAACTACCTGCAACTCCTGTCGTTGACGTTGCATGGTAGCCAAGTCAGTAGACAAGGGGTGGTAGGCCTCCAATTCTCCCTAGAGTCCCTTGAAGGCAGAGAAATAGTCAGTAAGGTCAGATTCCGAGAAGTGTAGACGGCTCAGTTGCTTGTTGATATCAAAGACCTTCTTCGAATTCTGGCTGTGAGAGTAAGTACTAGCAAGCTGATCCCACATCTGCTTCGCTGTAGGTAGGTATAGTAAGGTGACACTGATTTTTTTCTCACTGCTATTGAGAATCCAGGTCATCACAGTAGAATCATCTTTGACCCAGTCATTATACGCTTTGACATCCTTGAAGTCGGCATTGGCAGCAGGCATAGGAGGCGGATCACACGTCAGATGAGAAAGTTTCCCTTGAGATTTAACACAAATCTGCATAGAACAGACCCAATGCTGGTAGTTGTGCCCATCCAGCTTAATAGTAGTAACTTGATGACGCAGATCATCATGTGAAGACGCCATGACTGGCAGAGCACCAACACCGACGGTGAGAAAGACCAGGCAGGCACAGGCAGAAGACGACTGCCTAGTTCCTCAGCTAGGCGGCAATAGGCACAATGGAAAGACTGGACAAACTAGTTACATATGGGCTACGCCGAGGCGCAACAAAAAAACCCGGCGGCTCAAAGGCCTACATGGGCAGGCAGAAGTTGGAGCCGAAGAAGAATCTTCAGACCAGTTTTCGGGAACCGGCGGAGCGGAGGGTGGCTACGAGTGGATCACGCCACGGGAGGCGGGCTGCGGTGGGCAACGACGGCCCGACGTAGCTGCTGCTGCGGCCAACGGCCGGTGGTGGCACCCGGCGCGGCGGCTGGGGGGGGGCGGCGGGGAAGAGAGGAGAAAAGGGAAGGGAGGGAGGGGAAGGAGAGGCGGCTCCCCGGATCTAGATCTTCTCTGGTACCATGATACAAAGTAAATTGAGAAAGCATAGGGTTACACAATGTGTGTACCCTGATAGATATACTAGTGGAACAATTACATGTAGGTCCAAATAGAAAAATAAAATAACAGGACAATAAGTAAGGACATATATAAGCATATATATATATATATATATATATGTATATACATATATATATGTATATATATATGTATATACATATATATATGTATATACATATATATATGTATATATATATATATGTATATACATATATATATGTGTATATATATATATCTCTCTCTCTCTCTCTCTCTCTCTCTATATATATATATATATATATATATATATATATATATATATATATATATATATATATATAGCCGACTTAGTCTCGATTACATTCGAATAGTTGACCGAACTTTGACCGAAATATATCGATTTTTTCATGAATTTTTCTGATTTTTTTTTCTGGTCAGGCGAAAAGTTGTCAAATTCCAAATTTGTTACTATGGTTTCTACCAAATTGATGGAGACTGATGATCAGATGAAAGATCGAGATGATCTAGTAACGACAAGGTTTTTGTCCGTCTTAAATCCTGTCTATCTTCAGCCAAGAGTGTTATTCTTCCCACAGACAAACTACAAAAGCAACATTTGGACTAGCTATGGTCTCGTCAATTCATCGTAACAGAAAATCAACCCGTATCAATAAATCGATCGAATTTGTTGAATAAATAGTCGTAATCATATAAATCTAATTAAAAATAGATTATTTTAATGTATAATTATAATATTATTTTAATTATTTCTAATAGTAATACAAATTTCTATTAATAATGAATATTCTAATTAGAAATTGGAATATTTACTAATTTTAGTTAAATTAGCACGTAAGATTTGTATTACCTTCTTTTTTGAAGTAAAGAATTCAAGTTTATTGGCCCTTTCTTGTAAACATATCCAGAAATCTAGTTATTCTAAAAAATTCTGGTAAATTGCTGATTTGTCTGGTATCTATAATATAAAATTCATTTACTACTTATTTACTTACCAGATCAAAATATTTTATTTCTAAAACTGAAATTTATAGATACAATGCCACATTTAGTAAATCTCTATGATACACATATAGGGTGTACTCAATGTGTACGAGCTTGCCCCACAAACGTGTTGGAAATGGTACCTTGGGATGGGTGTAAAGGTAAACAAATTGCTTCTGCATCAAGAACCGAGGACTGAATAGGCTGTAAAAGATGTGAATTCGCTTGTCCAACGGATTTTTTGAGTGTTCGTGTTTATTTATGGCATGACACAACTTGTAGTATGGATCTAGCTTATTGATACGTTACAAAAAATTCCACTTGAATCATTTTATTTGATTCCTATTTTTTCACCGACAAAAATCCGTACTCAGAAGAAAATATTTTCTTGAGTACGGATTTTTTATGGTCAAAGTGTATCTTGTCTTTACCACGAGCTATTTTCCTTAGTTAACAATAATTGTAGTTTTTCTGATATTTGCGGGTTCCTTCATTTTGAAGAAACCTTTGTGATAATTCAACAGTCTTCATTTGAGTCTGTTTTCGCTACTCTGGGAGAACAACACTCCGAGAATCATGCCTCTCTTGCTACTGTCAAAGGAATTGGACGAGGTGTTGGTCGGGGATGAGACAATCGTCCTAGAGGCAAATGTACATTCTGTGGGAAGCTTGGACATACAAAAGAAAAATGCTACTCTAAGCATGGTTCACCCCTTGTTGGTGTTGCACATTATACGACTACTTCGTCGGGAGCATATGCATCTGGAGCTTCTAAACAACTGTAATTCTGATGTTACGATCTCCATGGAGGAGTATGATCGTCTTCTTCAGGCTACGCAGCAAGCTTCCCTTGGCTCCTCCGTCAATCTGGTTTCAGATACAGGTAACTAGGTGACTTTACTTGTTGCCTCTCATCCATCTTCTACATGGATGGTGGATATTGGAGCTTCCCATCATATGATGGGTATACGATCTATGCTTCTCTTTTATGACCCATATATCCTGCATTCTTCTGTGACACTTCCTGATGGTTCTATCAGGAGAGTCCAGGTGTGTGGTACTTTATAAACATCATCTGATTTGACTTTCCATTTAACTTAATGTATGTTGCTAAGCTAGTTGAATCTTTAAACTGCTTGGTGATATTTGGGGACTGCTTTGTGTTACAAGATCTCATGAGTTCGAAAACGATTGGTGCGGGATCTAGGAAAGGTGAACTCTACTTCTCTGAAGGTGGTCGCCTAGCTCGCCAGATTCCATCTACCATATCTACCGTTTTCAGCTGCTCTCCCTTTTAATGGCATTGTCACTAATGGCATCTGTCGTTACAGTCTTCAAAAGCTTGTTCCAAGCTTATCATCAATAAAGTCGTTAGAGTGTCAGTCATGTCATCTAGGCAAGCATCATTATATTTATTTTTCGAGTCGCACTGTGAAACGCTCTAAGCGTCCTTTTGACCTTTTTAATAGTGATGTTTGGGGTCCTGTTAAAGAGCCAAGTTATAATGGCTTTCAATAATTTATGTCTTTCATTGATGATTTCTCCCGCATAACTTGGGTATTTTTAAGTCTCGGGATGATGTTTTGTCTCTCGTTCAAACTTTTCATCATTTAATAAAAGTTTAGCTTGATACTCATGTGAAGATTCTTCGTATGGATAATGCCCTAGAATACGTCCAAAAGCTTGTTTCTACTTTTTGTAGTTTTGTTGGCATGATGCACCAGACGACTTGTCCTCATACACCTAAAAAAAATGGAGTTGCTGAACGCAAAAACTGCCATTTACTTAATGTAGCATGTACGCTACTTTTTCTGATGTCTATACCAAAAAAATATTGGTCTAATGCTCCTCACTGCATGTTTTTTGATTAACTGTTGGCCATCTTCTATCTTACATGGGGCTACCCCTTTGTCTGTTTTACGACCTGATGTGCAACCTTTTTTTGTTCCTCTTCGTGTGTTTGATTGCATTGTGTTTGTTCATGTGTTTCACCCACGTGCTGACAAGCTGTCTCATCGCGCAGTTCGCAACATCTTTTTAGGATACTCTCCCACACAGAAGGGATACATATGTTATTGCCCTCGTCTTCGTCATCATTTGTGTCGGCTAACGTTACTTTTCATGAGTCTACTCCGTTCTTTAGTGACTCTGTTCAGCGTGAGGGGGAGCACAATCCTGAGAATGACTACATCTTTGATCGTGAGAGAGAGCCACCACTTCCTGTGCTATGTGGTGAGACTATTCTAGATACCACCCACACTTCACCACCACCACCACCTCCACCGATTCAACCTTTTCCATTGGTTTACACCAGGCGAGTAGGGCATCACCAAGAGGATGTAGCGTCCCCAATCGAGCACATTGCCTCCTCATCGTCAAACACTTCTGATGTAACTGTTCCTATTGAGTGTTCTTTGATGCTTTAGTTTCAGACTTACACCTTTCAGTTGCAGCTCGTTAAGGTGTTCGCTCTTGCACTATACGTCATCCACTAGCGAATGTTTGTTTGTTACTTGTCTCATCTGTCACCAAAAACCCACATGTTTGCTCTTCAGCTTGATTCTATGGTTGTTCCTCGCTCCTATATAGAAGCAACCCGACATGATGGATGGATCCATGCTATGGACAGTGAGATGGCAACTCTTCATGAGAACTCTAATGGGACTTGGTGGATCTTCCTCTAAGCAAGTCTGTTGCAGGTTGCCACTGGATTTATACTGTGAAATAGAAACCAGATGGTTCTATTGATCACTTGAAGGCTCATTTGGTGGCAAAGGGGTACACTCAGACACATGGCGTAGACTTCTTTGCTAGGTTTTGAAAAGCGCGAAGCGGGAAATGAGCGTATGGACCTCCTAGGGCGCTTAAGCGTGAAGCGAGTTCTGAAGTGGGCGCTTTTTGGAAAAACGGACATCATATAAGCACAATGTAGAAATTATAGTTTGCGAATACAAGACTGGTTCATCAAAGGTTAACTTGTAAGCTTCACAGTGATAATTAGAGTTTGACCATCTGAATGCCATTAGAGTAATTAAGTAATCATTCATCAATTTGAATGTTCTACACATCTCAATTTACATAGTAGGTAAGCTTCAAAAGTTGCAAACTATTAGTAGCTTGGTAGTAATTAACACTGTTAGAAAATGACCAAAAGTAGTAAATTACTATTAAAACGTTAATGTTGAATCATTTAGTTGTGTTGAAATAATTACTTGCTACTTATCAATACTTAATGATACCTAAAAATGTTGAAAAATTGGACTTGATAACATTCCATATTATTCAGTAGTAATTAATTAACCAAGAGTAGATTACCAACAAGGATTACTGAGACACCAATAGCATTCAAAAGAAATTTTAAATTGTTGTTGGGAGGATGTATAATACATCTAATACGTGATGTATTATCAGGTTGTCATTTGCTATGGTAAATTGCAATAATATGATGAAAGGAAGACTGAGTTTTAACAATATAAGCATAATATCTGGTAAAAATCAATACTTTCTAATAGAATAAGGCATAATCAAATGTATTTGGTAGCATTTAGCGTTAATAGTAAGACTGGTAAAAAATTGATAGAGTATGGGTATCACTTACTTGATTGTTGTATTGTCAACCTAACAACTTTTCTAACAAAAGCATGCTTAAAGCGCCGCCTAAGTGGGCTGCTTAAGTGGGTCAAAGTGGGAAATAGTCGTCCAAAGCAACCGCTTCACTGCAATCCGCTCAACAGGCTGCTTCAACATTAATTCCTACGGAGCTATTGGGCTGATCGCTTAAGCGGCCGCTTAAGCACCGAGCTGAACGCTTTTTTAATCAATGCTTCTTTGAGACTTTCTCCCCCGTTGCTCATCTCAATTATGTGCAGATCCTTATCTCTGTTGCTACTCATTTTGATCGGCCTCTTCTTCAGTCGGATGTCAAAAATGCTTTTCTTCATGGTGATCTACTTGAGGAAATATACATGGAACAACCTCCTGGGTATGTTGCTCAGGGGGAGTGTCAGTAAGTATGCAAGTTGAAGAAATCCTTGTATGGTCTGAAGCAGTCACCATAGACATGATTTGATAAATTTAGTGATGCATTATTTTTCTCTATCACGACTTTTTTTTATCTCAGATTTGTCTTGGGCCGTCCGATCCCTGATAGGATGGTTGTGTGTCATCTCCTACCTAGGGTAGGAGATTGAGTTGAGCGTGAACGAAAATCGCGATCTTCTTTGCCCCGAAACTTCCTCGTTTCGTAACCGTTTTCCACGATTTTTCTTTCATCGATTTCCTTTTTCGATTCTGAACTGATTGATCCCTTGTTCGATCCCTGGTGTTGTATATATAGTAAATGCCCAATTCACTTCTCTCCATAGTTTTTCGCAGATGTGTATCCTTTTCCTCCCACTTACACACGAGGGCCCATAAATGATTGTTGGTCCTCCAAATTTAGTTTCCATCGCCCTATTGGCCCCCAAACATCAGTTTGGGTTCACATGGTCCTGTAGTGATCATTTTTTATTTGTGTATAATTATTCAAGTGGCACTAATATTCTAGATGTTTATGTAGATGATATTGTCACCAAAGGTGATGACTCTAATGGCATTTTACAGCTCAAGAAATGGCTACAAACACAATTTCAGACAAAAGATCTGGATAATCTCCGCTATTTTCTTGGAATATAAGTTCTACATTCCAAGAAGGGCACAAACCTTTCTCAGCTGAAATTTGTTTTAGACCTTATTGTAGAGGCAAGCATGGCACAGTGTAAACCAGTCTCCACGCCTTTGGATTATCATACAAAGACGTCTATTTCTGATGACAGTTACTTTTCTTATCTAGAAAAGTATAGAAGGATTTTAGGGAAACTAATTTACTTGACAGTTACTCATCCTGATATCTCTTATGTTGTGGGATATGTTAGCTAGTTCATGAGTGCGCCCAAGATGTCACACTGGATGGCAGTCACCCAGATTCTATGTTATGTTAAAGCATTGCTAGGAAAGGGCCTTACTTTATAGGAAATCCTTGAACCTCACTGGATTCACTGATGTTTATTGGGCAGGTGATGTTGGAGATAGACGATCTACTTCTCGCTATTGTGTGTTTCTTGTGTCACACTTGGAGACCTAGAGGAGCAAGAGACAAATTGTGTAGCGCAGTCCAGCACAGAGGCTGAATATCGAGCTATGGCTCAAGCCTGTTGTGAGCTACAGTGGGTTATCTCTATATTTTGTGAAATGGGTTTGTCTATTGAGACGCCAATCTCTCTCATGTGTGATAACCAGGCAGCCATCCGTATTGTTAGCAATCCAGTGTTCCATGAGCGGACCAAGCATATTGAAGTGGACTGCCACTTTGTTTGTGATTTAGTACTCTCCAAGAAGATTCAAACTCCTCATGTTTAGACTAGACAACAATTGGCGCGTATCTTCACCAAGCCGCTTCCATCTTCAGCTTTCAAATATATGAATTCCAATCTTGGCATGCATGATGTGTATGCTCTAGCTTGAGGGGGAGTGTTAGAAAATAGTTTCTTTATTTATGTACCTATTTACTATTTTCGTTTCCTGTTGGGTCTATTATGTAAATGTTCTCATCTTATACAATAAAGGAGAACCCACTCTAGTCGGGTATTATAGAGAAACTGGGAATTGTTTTATTGAGTGAATAAAACAATGTACAATACAGTCTCTTAGATAGCAAAAGAGAATAGAGATTAAAGCAGAGGTGAGCAATATGGGACTAAACTACAGAAGTGAAAAGCATAAGTGAGGCACATGCTATGTACATGACACTCAACAAAACATAACAGAACACAACATATCTCTGTACTCTCCCTCAAGCTGGAGCGTAGATGTTGTACATGCCTAGCTTGTCAACTAGAGTCTGAAAACGGGCTTTGGGAAGTATCTTCGTGAAGATGTTCGCAACTTGCTTGTTAGTGCTGAGATATGGAGTGCAAATCCAGCCAGAAAGGACTGCTTCTCAAATAAAGTGTCAATCGACCTCAATATATTTCATCCTCTCATGAAAAGTGGGGTGCTCGCAATAAAAATGGATGCCTTATTGTCACAAAACATCGGTATAGGGTTGGAATAGGATATATCAAACTCCTGGAGAAGACTCTGAACCCACAGAAATTCGCATGCAGTATGAGCCATCGCTCGGTATTCTACCTCTGCACTGGATCTGGCGACAACAGTCTGCTTTTTGCTTTGCCAGGTGACAAGGTTTCCGCCAACAAATGTACAATATCCCGATATTGACTTACGATCAGAATGACTTCCTGCATAGTCAGAGTCCGAGAAGCCAGATAGGTTGCAGTGGCCATGCTTCTTATACATCAAGCCTTTCCCTGGAGAACTTTTAAGATATCGCAGAATATGACATATAACATCCCAATGACATTGTCGGGGTTTATCAAGATACCGGCTGATGAATCCGACAGCAGCTGTAAGGTCAGCTCGTGTGACAGTTAGATAAACAAGCTTGCCTACCAGCCTTCTGAACTAGTGATGATCAACATAGGGAGGAGAGTTTGCATCATCCCAGTCCATGCTTGGGTCAAGTGGAGTGTTGGATGGTTTGCAACCCGGCATGCCAGTTTCCTGCAAGAGATCAAGTACATATTTTCTCTGAGAGAGACACATTCCTGCAGATGATCTGGAGACCTCAATGCCTAAGAAATACCTCAGCTTTCCAAGATCTTTAGTGACAAAGTGTTTTTCTAAGTAGGTTTTTGTTTATAGTATACCCACGATATCACTGCCAGATAAGATAATATCATCCACATAAACAATAAGAATGACAAGTCTAGCCACTATTTTGCAGATAAAGACTGAATGATCAGAATGAGAGCGACGGAAGCCAAAGGTGAATAATATCTGACTGAGCTTGTCAAACCAAGCTCGCGGGCTTTGTTTGAGACCATAGATAGCCTTTTTCAACTTACATACTTTGAAGGCAGACTCCCCCTGAGCAACAAACCAAGGGGTGTTGGTGCCAACATATCATGAGATAGGCTTGCTCCATCATTAGAAAAGTAGGGCATATGCTAAAAAAAGATCACATCTGCACTGACAAACCACTGTCTGAGTATCGGATCAAAGCAACGATAACCTTTTTGAGTTCTCGAATAACCCAAGAAAATGCACTTAGTGGATCGAGGGTCAAGTTTCGTCATTCCTGGGCGTAAATTTTTAACAAAGCAGGTTCACCCAAAAATGCGAGGAGGAACAGAGAAAAGAGGTGCATTAGGAAACAAAATGGAGTAAGGTATCCGATTTTGTAAAACAGAATAGGGCATGCGATTTATAAGAAAAATAGCGTAGTGATTGCCTCATGCCAAAAACGGTGAGGAACTTTATAATGGATAAGAAGGGTGCGAGCAACCTCTAATAAGTGACGATTTTTCCGTTCAACAACACCGTTTTGCTGTGGAGTATAAGTACAAGTGGTTTGGTGGATGGTGCCATGATCAGAACAAAAAGAAGTGACAGATTTCTGCATAAATTCCAGGGCATTATCGGTACGGAAAATTTAATGGATTTATTGAATTGGGTTTGTATTTCAGAAAAGAAAATGCGGATATTGTCCAAAATAGTACTCCGGTCTTTGAGCAGAAATAGCCAGGTAGTACGGGAATAATCATCAATAAATGTCAAACAATATTTAACACCCGTTTGACTCGGGACAGAGCATGGACCCCAGATGTCCGCATTAGCAATATAAAAAATTTCTTTAGAACCAAGTTCTTTCTTAGCAGGAAAGGCAAACCTCATTTTTTCCCCAAAACACAAGATGCACAAGAGAAATTGTTTTCAGATAATGCAGAAAATAAAAGTTTCAATTTAGCAGCGGACGGATGGCTTAGTCGGAAGTGCCACTGAAGTCTTGTAACTGTTGTCGACAAGAAAGCTGAAGCTGCAGGTGGTCCATCCAAGTAGTATAGTCCATTTAGTCCTTCATGGCCCGAACCAATCCTCGTCTTCGTGCGGAAATCCTTTAAAACACAACCAGAGGGATAAAAAATTAATAAAGCACTGAAGTTGTTTAACAGTTTTACTGACATATAATAAATTAATAGGAAATTGTGGTATGTATAAGACAGAGTGAAGATTCACCTTGCGAGATAGAGGAACTGTGCCAACTCCATGAACAGGCATCTTCGATCCATTTGCAACCGTGCCGATGGAATACTAGAGGTTTTAGACAGAGTAGAAAATAAGTGGATGTCGCTTGCCATTTGGACAGACGCACCAGAATCAATGCACCACTTATGGTTACCAGTAGAAGGAGACGCAAGCATTACTGACGAGCCAACAACAGATGTCGAAGGCAGTTGAGTCATACGCTCTTGGAAGAATTTCTCGAATTCAGAGAGAAGCCATTCAGTAGTCGGAGGAGCAACTGGTGGATCAGATGCATCATCAATAGTAGTTTCTGTAGAGGCCTGGTTTGCCCAGGATGGCTTGCCGTGCTTGATCCAACACCTATCTTCAGTGTGATTATCATGACCACACCAGTTGCAGTAGCGAGGTCCAGTGGTCTGACCTTGTCTAGGAGCAGCACAGGAGCCTTGTCTGCCAGAAGGAGGTGGACGTCCTCCACGACCACGTCTACGACTGCGACCACGTCCAGAATCCGTAGCGCGAGCAACTAAAGCAGGATGCTCAATAGCAAGAGTAGAGGATACAGATGGTAGCCGTTGAACTCTCTTGAGGACGTCACGAAGAGTAGGCAGAGGGTCACTAGACAAAATTTGATCAACCACGCCCAAAAAAGAAGCAAGTAGGGCGGTAGGAATTGAACGAGTTGTAGTTCATTGCACTGCTTCTGAGCCTCTTTGATGTCAACAGTCAGTGGATGGTAGATTTCATACTCATTCCAGAGAGAAGAACATTGGTTGTAGAAGTCCTCAATAGAAGCATATGAAGAGAACTCCTTCTTGGCTAGGTTTTTGAAAATTTCAAAAACCCGTTTAGGATTTTGCTGATGCGAGTAAACATGAGACAGCTGGTCCCACATTGGTTTGGCATCATGAAGGCATAGTAGAGACTGACTAATGTGCGGCTCGGTGCTATTGAGAAGCCAAGACATAACACCAGAGTCATATTTGGACCGTTGAGCATACACCTGTTTGCTGTTTTCATCAGTAGTAGCAATAGGGGCAGTATGAGGATCAATAGTAAGATGTGAGTATCGGCCTTGAGCTTTAACATAGAGGACAAAGGACGCCGACCACAGATGGTAGTTTGAACCATCGAGCTTGACACTGGTAACACACAGAGAGCGAGGAGGCTCAATTGAAGCCATAATGAGCAGAAGTAGGCAGTAACTAGGTGGCGGCGCAGCAGCAACAGGAAGCACATAAAGAACCCACTATGGGGCAGTAGCAGCAGTAGGGATCTGACGCATCAGATCAGAGGAACCCGTGTCGGGCATATAGATTGGTAAGGGAACCTACGCCGGTATGAGGAAATCAATATCCCATCATGAGGCGCAGGCAGAAAAAGAACCAGAGAGTTAGGAGGCTCTCAATGTGGGATGGCTATGGCTGTCCGGAATATTGTACGGGTGAAAAAGAAGGAAAGGGGGAACCCAAGAAAAAGAGGGCAGCAAGGAGAAGTGGGATGGTGGTGGTTGTGGGGGAAGAAGATGGAGGATAGGAGCAGCCCGGCGGCGGCGGGTGGAGGGGTGGAGAGGGGCGGGGGGGGAGGTGGAGAGGGGAGCTGACAACAGCAGGGAAGGGAGGAGAGGGGCGGGCAGTGGGTGGAGGAGTGAAGGAGAGGGGCTGCTAGCAGCAGTGGCGGCGGGCATGGGAGATTGGGGTGGCGACGCGGGGGGAAGGGGGGCTGCGGCGGCGGCGGCGGGAGGGGTGGGGGGGAGGGGGGCGGAGTTCTCAGGGCATAGGGACAGGGTGGGAAGAAAAAAACTGGAGAACCGGACCTGCTCTTGATACCATATAGAGAAATTGAGAATTGTTTTATTGAGTGAATAAAACAATGTACAATACAATCTCTTATATAACAGAAGAGAATAGAGACTAAAGCAGAGGTGAGCAATATGGGACTAAACTACAGAAGTGAAAAGCATAAGTGAGGCACATGCTATGCACATGACACTCAACAAAACATAACAGAACACAACATATCTCTATAGGTATTTCTTTGACCCAAATACACTCACATCTTTATATAGGAGAGCATGTGGTATGGTGTACCACATGCTCTTTTATATAAGGAGAACCCATGTATTTGTAGGGTTCTTGGGAGAAGAAAACACAGTGGAAACAAAATTATTTCCCAAGAATCCCTCAAGTAGGACCCATCTAATGCCACAAAATTGAATTAGGGTTTATAAGTTTATACCTTATTGTGGAAGTAGTTACAACAATTCAACTTGAATTACTCGGTGCAAATGCGGAGCTTCCAATCTACACCGCTTTCTAAACTATCCACATCAAAATAAGAACTCGTTTTTGACGTCTCTATCACTCTAAAATTTGCCTTGGGATGCGTGTAGTAAATAAACTGTGGCGGAAATCTGGATGCTAAGATTGCCTAATAGTGGCTAAATGTTTTATTCTGCTATAGATGGGAACAGATCCCAAGGTGAGAAATTGGCCCCGTTGACTTAAAAAATGTCCTCGGAGTCGCCTCTGCGGAACACACCGTTCTGTAGTTGAAGTCCAACCGAAGATGATGTTGTCATGCGGATGACTCCTTTATGGAACACTCCTTTGCGGGCAAAACATCCTCAAAACGCATGTTGCCGATGAAATCGCTCATCCGAAATGAATTTGTTGTGCAAACTCATCTCCACGATATCCATGCGAGTGTTTGAAGACCTGGGAAGCATGGATACAGACACAGATAAGGGCGTGGACACGAGACACGTCAATTTTGAAAATATAGGACACAAGCATGGCGCTGGAAACGACAAAACTATATACATATACATGTATGTTATTTTTAGGTATAAACACAAAAAAGAACAATCCCATATAAGCATAAAGATCTAATCATCCAAGCTATATTCAATTTCATACATTCATTCAAACACATATTGCACACATCATGAAATAAGCTTTGAAAGGCATACTATCAAACAAGCCCACATTGTAAATATAAAGAGAAATATTCTTAATTGATCTGTCTAAAACAAATACAAGACACTCTCTTTTATAGGACAAGAGAGTAAGTGAGAAACAACATTTGTAAATATGGGATAAAAGAAAAGCTAAAGACAAAAACAAGTTTTAAGCACAAACTAAATATAAAGCATAAAATACATATATCAATGCTCCCCCTCAAGCTGGAGCATAGATGTCAAAATGCCCAACTTGTCCATCCATGTAGTAAAGCGAGTTTTGGGAAGTAGCTTGGGAAAGATGTTGGAATCCCTAATCTTCTATCCGAAGATAAGGAGTGTAGATGCGACCAGATAGAACACATTCCTTAACAAAGTGACAATCCACCTCTATATGCTTGGTGCGCTCATGAAAAGTAAGATTGCTGATAATAAAAAATGGAGGCTTTTTGTCGCAGTACATATCAATATGATTTGGATCATATATATCAAATTCCTTGAGGAGTCCTTGGACCCACACCAGTCATAGGCAGTATGAGCCATGACTCTATACTTTGCTTCAACTCTAGATCGAGCAATTCTTAGTGCGCCATGTAACCAGATTGCATCCTATAAAAGTATAGTACCCAAAGGTAAATTTTCTGTCACATCTACTACCAGCATAATCAAAATCTGACTAACCATAGAGTTTGCAGTGTCCATGTCGTCAATACAACAATCCTTTCATTAGAGAATTCTTCAGATATTTAAGGATGTTACAGACAACATCCCAATGACATTGTCGAGGTTTATCCAAATAACTACTGACAAGTCCAACTACAGAAGTAATGTCAGCTCTAGTGGCAGTGAGATAGATCAGTTATCCAACCGATAATCTTTATTGGTGGTTGTCAGGATAAAGAGGCGAACACTTATCATCCCAATTGGTATTGGGATCCAGAGGGGTGCTAGAAGGTTTAGTACCAAGATTGTTTGTTTCCTTGAGGAGATCTAGAATGTTGCCAAAAGAAGACCAGGAAACTTCAATCCCCAAGAAGTATCCGAATTTTCCTAGATCTATTGTAACTAAATGTTGTTCTAGATATGTTTTGTATCATGAACACCTTCTGTATCGCTACCAGACAGAATTATGTCATCCACATATACAATAAGAATAACAAGCCCATACATTGTTTTTCTTATGAATACAGAGTGATCAGAGTGTGAACACTAAAAGTTAAATTTAAGGAGAAACATGCTCAATTTGTCAAACCACGCACATGGGCTTTGTTCTAGTCCATAAATTCATTACTAAGTTTGCAGGCTTTGAACACTCCTCTTGAGAAATAAACAAGGGTGGTTGCTCCATAGACTTCCTGATGTAAGTCGCCATAAGGAAAAGCGTTTTAAACATCAAATTGAAACAGAGGCCAGCATCAAGCCTAGCAATAGGAGAAAAGGTTTCAAAATAGTCAAGTCCATAGGTTTGAGTATAACCTTTCACAACTAAGTGTGCTTTCAGCCATTCAATCAAACCATCAGGCTGGTATTTAATAGTAAATATCCATCGACATCCATCTGTAGAGAAAACTTGAGGACAATCAACAAGATCCCAAGTCTGTCGATCGTAAAAAGCAGTCATTTAAGTTTCCATAGCTTGACGCCAGACAAGATGTTTTAGTGCTTGCGTTGCAGTCTTTGGAATAGAAACAACAGAGATGGCAATAGTAAAGCAGGCAAAGCTAGCACCAAGATCAGTAGTAGAGTAGAAATTTCTTGAGGAGTCCTTTGACAGTTTTACTGAATTGAGTTTGGATTTCAGTAAAGAAGGTGGTAATAGTGTCTGTTACAGAGTATGTTTACTTATGTTATTTAGTGTCTTTGTATTATGGGCCCAAGTACATCTTGGCCCATTAGGGTTTAGTTTGAGTGTGCATGCTTCCCTGTTTTCCTATATATAGGAGCTTGGTTGTCTCTTATCAATATATCGATAAGCCTTTTCCTTACTTTCTGACATGGTGTCAGAGCAGTGATCCAACCCTAAACGTTTTCTTCCACCTGCAGGCAACAACTGTCCTTCTTGGTTTGGCGGCTTGCGGGGCATCTATCCAACCACCCTCTTCCCTCCTTCCTTTTATTTCTTTCTGTCCTCTCCCCACGCTCCTAGTTCTGTTTCCGCAATGCTCTTGCCATCTAGAGGCGCCACCTGCTTCTTCGCTAGTGTCCCTCATGTATATATATAGGTATATGTGTGTGTGTGTGTGTGTTTATGTGTGTACTTATGTATACACACACGCGCGCACACACACACACACATATAGGTTTATATGTATGTATTGGCTTGAGGGGGAGTGTTTGACTGCTTGATTGTGATATTGAGGGGAGAAATGTTTTTGTATGGGCTTGGTTTATCCTTTTATTCCTCTTCATTGGTTTTAGTTCAATGTTCGGGAAAGATTTGGGTCAAATTCAGATAGACACATACATATACACACACACGTGCATACACACACACACACACATATATATAGGTATATATATACGCAAAATTTGAGCACTTTTGGACATTTATAGGTCATGTTATAAAGACCGCAAAGATTATGCATTTCAAATTAGTTTCGCGCGTCGATTTTGTTGCCCTTGGATAAGTTACTTACACTGGTCCAAATGGGCTCAAAATTTATATGTAGCCTAGTTATAGTATGACGGTGAAGATCAATGGTTTACATTTTGCAAAAAATAGTCTTGATATGCAAACACACTTGAGTGTATTCTAGCCTGACTATATATATATATATATATATATATATATATATATATATATAAATATATTCACTGCTCGTGCGGGTAAATAACTTTTGTTACTTGTGAATCTGTTTTGTAATAGGAAGACACCTAATTGTAATGAGACAACCAAAATTGTAATACAAAGACTCGTTTTGTAAATACAGCGTAAATTTTTTATTGTCCCTCTAAAAACAATAAAAATAATATTTGTGACAGCAGTTTATGTCGTATTACAAAATGAGTCTTTCTTACAATTTTGTCATCTCATTACAACATTGGTTGTCTCATTACAAATACAAAACAGATGCACGGGTAACTAACCTTAGTTACCCGCACAGGTAGTGAATGAATGGTCTATATATAGGGTATATATTCACTACCCGCGCAGGTAACTTAACTTTTTGTTACCCGTGAATCTATTTTGTAATAGGAAGGCACATAATTGTAATGAGACAGACCAAAATTGTAGTAAAGAGACTCGTTTTGTAACTACAACACAAAATTTTTATTGTCCATCTGAAAATAGTAAAATGATATTTATGACAAAACAATAGACAATTTACATTGTATTACAAAACCAGTCTTTCTATTACAATTTGGGTCACCACATTACAATTTCCGCTGTCTCATTAAAAATATGTGCCTTCCTATTACGAAACAGATGCACGGGTAACTAAGTTTGGGTCACCACATTACAATTTCCGCTGTCTCATTACAAATATGTGCCTTCCTATTACGAAACAGATGCACGGGTAACTAAGCTTACTTGCCCGCACGAGTAGTGAAAGAATGGCCATATATATATATATATATATATATATCCTGACTCTATATGAGTCAGGCTAGAATACACTCAAACACTCAAGTAGTTTTTCATGATGCAATATATTTTAAGAAAATCTAATCCTTCGATCTTCTTAAACATCTTTTAAATAGCTCATATATAAAATTTGAGCCCATTTGGACATTTATAGGTCATGTTATGAAGACTACAAAAATTATGCATTGCAAATTAGTTTCGTGCGTCAATTTAGTTTCCCTCGGATGAGTGACTTACACTCATCCAAATGGGCTTAAAATTCTTGTGTAGCCTAATTATAATATGGAAATGAAGATCAATGGTTTACATTTTATAAAAAAGTAGCATTGATGTGCAAACACAACTTAGAGTAGCGTGCGATCCGTACACTCGAGTGTATTCTAGCTTGACTCTCTCTTTCTCTCTCTCTATATATATAGTCAGGCTAGAATACACTCGAGTGTACAGATCACGCTGTACACCCCAATGGTGTTTGCCTATCTAGACCATGTTTTTCCGAAATTTAATCCATTGATCTTCATGGTTACAATAATAATAGCCACATACAAAATTTGAGCTCATTTGGATGAGTGAAAGTCACTCATCCAAGGACAACAAAATCGATGCACAAAACTAATTTGAAATGTATGATTTTTGACTCCTTTAGATGCACGACCTATAAGTGTCCAGATGAGCTGAAATTTATTATATAGTATGTTCTTAAGATATTTAAGAAGATCAACGATTTAGATTTTCCAAAAAATTACCGCATCTTTAAAAACGACTGAGGTGTACGGTGCCTCCGGTACACTCGAGTGTACACTAGCCTGACTCTCTCTCTCTCTCTCTATATATATATATATATATATAGAGAGAGAGAGAGAGAGAGAGAGAGAAAGAGAGAGAGAGAGAGAGTTAGGCTAGAATACACTCGAGTGTATTCGGAGCAGAATACATTCAAGTAGTTCTTCATGATGTAATATTTTTTTCAAAAATCTAATCCGTTGATCTTCTTAATCATCTTGTGAATAACTCATATAAAAAATTTGAGCACATTTAGACATTTACAAGTCATGTTACAAAGACCGCAAAAATTATGCATTTCAAATTAGTTTCGTGCGCCGATTTTGTTGCCCTCAGATGAGTGACTTACACTCATCAAAATGGGCTCAATTTTTTGTAACCTAGTTATAATATGACAACGAAGAACAATGGTTTACATCTTGCAAAAAATAGTCTTGATATGCAAACACACTTGAGTGTATCCGTTCGATCTGTACACTTGAGTGTATTCTAGCCTGACTCTCTCTCTCTCTCTCTCTCTCTCTATATATATATATATATATATATATATATATATATATATATATATATATAGTCAGGCTAGAATACACTCGAGTGTATTCGGAGCAGAATACACTCAAGTAGTTTTCCATGATGTAATATTTTTTTAAATCTAATCGTTGATCTTCTTAAACATCATGTGAATAGTTCATATGTAAAATTTGAGCCCATTTGGACATTTATAGGTCATGTTATGAAGACCACAAAAATTATGCATTTCAAATTAGTTTCGTACGTCGATTTTGTTGTCCTCAGATGAGTGACTTATACTCATTGAAATGAGCTCAAAATTTGTATGTAGCCTAATTATAGTATAACAATGAAGATCAATGGTTTACATTATGCAAAAAAATAATCTTGATATGCAAACACCACTTGAGTGTAGCGTGGGATCTGTACACTCGAGTGTATTCTAGCCTGACTCTCTCTCTCTCTCTATATATATATATTGTTAACGTACGGGAGACGGAGTCTGTGTGTGTTGCACAAGGCAACGTGAGAGACCCAATAGGGTTCTCCTCTCTATTTATAGTAAAGGGAAAATTACATGTAGGTACAGCAGTAATATGAAATATGAAATAAACACAAAGTAAAGATATATTAACACTCCCCCTCAAGCTGGAGTGTACACATTGTGGATGCCCAGCTTGCCGCATAAATTCTGGAACACTGCTGGACCTAATGGCTTTGTCAAGATATCAGCTAGTTGATCTTCAGACTTGACATATGGCGTCACCACATTGCCATTCTTTATCTGATCTCTGATGAAATGACAGTCAACCTCTATATGCTTTGTGCGCTCATGAAAGACAGGATTCCTGGCAATATGTATAGCAGATTGATTGTCACACTTGAGAATCATGGGAGTTTGAATCAAAATCTTCAGCTCAGATAAGACAGATTTGATCCATTGCAGTTCACAGCATGCATGTGCCATAGCACGGTACTTAGCCTCAGTACTAGACCGTGCTACCACTTGTTGTTTCTTGCTTTTCCAAGTAATCAGATGATCACCAAGAAAGGTGCAGTAGCCAGATGTGGATCTTCTATCAACTTGATTACCAGCCCAATCTGCATCTGCATAACCTGTGAGAGTCAAAGAAGATAGAGGACTCTTCGGTTTATAATAAGTGATCCCCTTTCCAGGAGCACTTTTCAGATATCTCAGAATCCTGCATACAGCTGTCCAATGTGACTGTCGTGGTGTGCTCATATGTTGACTTACTACTCCAACAGCAAAAGAAATATCAGGTCTTGTGACAGTTAGGTAAATCAACTTCCCAACTATTCTCCTGTAATGACCTGGATCTGAATATGCAGTATCATCGTCCACCTCCTTGATGTGATAATCCATAGGAGTGGATACATGCTTAGAATCAGTCATACCCGTTTCCTGTAGCAAGTCAAGCACATACTTTCTCTGGGAGAGATTTATACCAGCATGGGATCTAAGAACCTCAATCCCTAGAAAGTATCTCAGCTTCCCCAGGTCCTTTGTGTGAAAGTGTTGCTGTAGTCCTTCCTTCACACGTGATATGCCTGTAGAATCGCTGCCAGTAATCACAATATCATCAACATAGACAGCAATAATTATGGACCCACCAGAAGAATTTGAATAAAATAGAGAGTGATCAGTCATGGAACGAGAGAAGCCCATCTGTAAAACAACAACACTGAACTTGTCAAACCAAGCTCGAGGAGATTGCTTTAACCCATAGATAGCCTTCTTCAATTTGCAGACTTTCTGACACTCCCCCTGAGCAACAAAACCTGGTGGTTTCTCCATATACACCTCTTCTTGAAGATCTCCATGAAGAAAGGCGTTCTTGACATCCAGCTGGAAAAGAGGCCAATCAAAGGTAGTAGTTAGAGATATAAGGATCCGCACAGAATTGAGACGAGCAACTGGAGAAAAAGTCTCAAAGAAGTCCACTCCATATGTCTGTGTGTAGCCTTTTGCTACCAATCTGGCCTTCAACCGCTCAATCGATCCATCAGGGTTGTGTTTGACTGTAAAGACCCATCTACAGCCCACAACTTTCTTTCCCGCAGGTAAAGTAACAAGATCCCATGTGCCATTGTCAATCAGAGCAGAGATTTCCACCTGCATTGCCTGCTGCCAGCCACTGTCCTTCAGAGCCTCTAAGTGGTTTCTTGGTATCTTAATGGAGTCCATCCCAACAGCAAATGCACGAGCCTGTGTAGATAAGTGCGACAAACAACATACATTTGATATGGGATGTCGAATAGTACATGAACGTATACCTTTCCGGACAGCAATAGGAAGATCAAGGTCAGAAGCCTCTGCAGGAATCTCGTGAGTAGAAGATGACGAAGGAGGCTCATGGACTGGTGCCGCTACCTCATCTGGATCCTGTCTACCTCGCCTGTGATAAACATGGGTATAGGGTTGAATGGTAGGTGGATCATGCGGTATGTCCTCAATAATGATAGGTGGCACTCCCTCACTTTGAATTGCGGGTGGCACTCCCTCACTCAATTGCTCCCCCTTGCTCATAGAATTTGCAAAATATGGATTGGATTCATGAAAGGTGACATCCTTAGAAACAAACATACGACGCAAACTCGGGCAATAACACTTGTAACCTTTACTCGTACCAGAGTAACCAAGAAACAAGGTTTTCAAGGACCTAGGAGAGAGTTTGTCTTGTTTGGGATCAAAGTTATGAACGAAGGATGTACAACCAAAAACCCGAAGCGGAACATGAAACGGTTTATCCATAGGGCGTAAGACAGAGAAGGGAGTGTGTCCATGCAAAACAGAAGAGGGCTGCTGATTAATAAAAAAACAGGCAGTGAGAAGAGCTTCAGACCAGAAACGTTTAGGCACATTGGATTCAAACATGATAGACCTAGTGATATCCAAAAGATGGCGATTCTTTCGCTCAGCAACACCATTCTGCATAGGAATGTGAGGGCAAGAGGTGTGATGAATCATACCAACCGAACTGCAAAACTCATTCATCGCTTTCTGAACATACTCAAGGGCATTATCAGATTGAAAAATTTTGATATTGCAGTTAAATTGAACCTGAATTTGTTTATGAAAATGTTTGATAATGGAAAGCACAGATTCACGACTTTTTAAAAGATAAATCCATGTCATGCGAGAGTAATCGTCCACAAATGAAATGAAATAGCTAAAACCATTATAACTCTGGTTTTTAACAGGACCCCATACATCACTATGGACTAACTCAAACGGACTAGAAGCCCGATTATTGACACGAACAGGATAGGACAACCGATGATGCTTGCCCAACTGACAGGACTGACACTCTAAAGAGGACACATGAGCTAGATCTGGTTCCAACTTCTTCAAGCTTTCTAAGGAAGGATGGCCATATCTGCAATGCCACAGCAAGGGGGAACCACTCAGCATGGCGGAGGAAACTGGAGCAGGAGGTGGATGGCGAGGTAGATAATCACCAGGAAAGAGGTAGAGATCACCTTTCCTAGGCCCCCCACCAATCATCTTCAAACTCTTGAGATCCTGTAAAACAAAGCAAGAAGGCCCGAATGTTACTGTGCAGTTTACAGTGTCAATCAACTTGGCAACAGAAAGCAAATTGAAAGGAAATTCAGGTACAAAATGAACAGATTTCAAATCAATATCTGGTGTAAGGGACACAGAACCACTAGCTACCACCTTCCTCACAGAACCATCTGCCAAGGTAACAGATGGGTGAAGAATATATGAGTCAAATGTGCGGAGCAATCGCCTCATACCAGTCATGTGCTGGGAGGCACCAGAGTCAACCACCCAGGGAGTTGCGGATCCAGAAGCCATAAAAGATGTAGCCTGATTACCCGCTGTAGATGCAAGATTTGCTGTAGAAGCAGATGAGGCGCCCATACTCCAATGTTGAGTGGCCTGAATAAACCTGTCATACTCCTCCTGAGTGAGTGTGATGCCAGAGGAACTCGAGCTCGCCGTAGTAGAGTCTGAAGTAGCACAGTTGGCAGCTCCAACAGGTGGGGCGGCAGGTCGCCCATGTTTCTTCCAGCATTTCTCGACGGTGTGTCCCGGTTTGTCACAGAAAGTGCATCGAGGACGAGTCCCACGTCCTCTGCCCAAGCCAGGTCTGTCAGCTGGTGTAGGTGCAGGTCGTCCTCCGCGAACTGCTGCAGCAATGGAGGCATGAGAATCTCCAGAAGGAACAACAGGAGTAGGATCAACTGACTCAAAGGTGGACTGCTGAATCCTAGAGAAAGCTTCTGCAAGGCTCGGTAATTTGTCGGATGCAAGTATCACACTTCTTGCTGAACCAAATGAGGAGCTAAGGCCAGATAGAAATTTAGCTGTGACAAGATCATCTCTATCTTTAATCTGCTCAGCAACTTTCACTGGATGATAGTAGCTCAACTCCTGGGAGATAGCTTGAATCACACCGAAATACTCTTCAAGGGATCTATCACCTTGTTTCTCTGCAAACAGACGATCATAGATCATAAACTGGCGAAGAGCATTCTTCTCCTGAGCATAGTGCTGCTTAACGGCATCCCAAATCTCCTTAGCGGTGGAGTAGAACATGAACCTAGAAGCAATAGAAGGTTCCATGCTACCCCATAGCCAAGTCTTCACTAGGCTGTCAAGACGTTTCCACTCGGCATAGTCTTTGTCAGTGCTAGTGAGAGGTGCAGAATCAACAAACTTTGCCCGATCGCGCGATTCCAAGACAGTATGAACCACATTCATCCATAGCAAAAAGTTCTTCCCATTGAGCTTGATAGGAATAGGCGAGACCTCATAATAGGTCTTGTTCTCCATGATGCAACTGGGATAGGGGTGACGGAGTGATACACGTCACACAGAAGGCTGAGTGGACGGACAGATACGCGTCCCGTGACGGAGAGATACACGTCACAACAGAAACTGAAAAGAGGATGCGTTACTGACGCATCGACAACCTTCAAACGAGAGGTTCCTAATCACACATGAAGGAGATGTGATTAGGAAGGCACTGTGGAAGAGACGAGACCTCCGGGTAGGGCTTTAGAGAGCCGTTGGATCACCCGGAAGTCCTCAAACAGCAAGATTGTCCGCCAAAAACGAGCCGAAAAGTTGCTGGAAACTTTCCGAAAAACGTAGACGAAGCCCCGGTTCCAAGCGATGGAGCCTACGGTAGCATAGAGATGGCCACCGGAGGCCCAGCAGCAAGAGACGAGGTTGGAGACTCCTAGCCGGGCAAGATCTGCGTCACCGGCAGTCTCCCTACTGCTGCCGCACGCCGGCGGCTAGCCGAGAAGCCGCCCGGGCAGCGGCGGCGGCGGCGGCCTGAAGGAGAGGGCCGACGGCGCCCTGTGGTGGAGAAGGGAGAGGGAGGGAGGGGTGTGGCGGCGCTAGGAGGGAGAGGAGCGGAAGCGGCGTCGGATCACGTTGCTCTTGATACCATGTTAACGTACGGGAGACGGAGTCTGTGTGTGTTGCACAAGGCAACGTGAGAGACCCAATAGGGTTCTCCTCTCTATTTATAGTAAAGGGAAAATTACATGTAGGTACAACAGTAATATGAAATATGAAATAAACACAAAGTAAATATATATTAACATATATATATATATATATATATATATATATATATATATATATATGGCCATTCATTCGCTACCCATGCAGGTAGATAAGGTTAATTACCCCTGGATCAGTTTTGTAATAGGGAGACACATATTTGTAACCAGACAATCAAAATTGTAATGAGATGACGAAAATTGTAATACAAAGACTCGTTTTGTATTACAACGCTGATCTGTTACAATATCATTTTTACTGTAATCAGACGTGTAATATAAAACGAGTCTTTGTATTACAAATTTGGTCATCTCATTACAAACGATGTCAGTCTCATTACAGATAGGTACCTTTCTATTACAAAATAGATCCACGGGTAACTTAAGTTAATTACCCGCGTGGGTAGTGAATATATACCCATATATATATATATATATATATATAGTAACGATCCTATGCGAGGCACATCCATATGCGAGGATGAAAGTTGGACCACTCGTTTGAGATGGCAGCAGTGTCACAGCTATCTCATTGCTTTTAACATGACGTACTGCAACTAATAATCATTCGTCACCCGTCTCTCCTGCTCAGCTCGTGCAGTCCTCTAATAAAATATTTCTATAACTCCTCCTTTGTGCTGTGAGAGCCATTTCCTTGCTTTCAACATGACGTAGTGTAATAAATAATGATGCCATCATCCGTCTATTCTCTCCTCTGGTGTAGTCCTCTAATTAAATAATCCTATAACTCCACTCACAAACAAACTTTGTCTTCTTCTATCATACCATCCTCACTCCTCACCCGTATCAGTCAATATCTCATGGAGCATTCTTACTTGAATGATCATGTAAATATCAAAGTGGTTACACTTGTGGTTGTCATTTTACAATGGAGGCACCCTTGAAGCTTGTTAGACCGTCCGAAATCAAACGTTTAAAATGGAGCAAAATGGAGCAGATCTAAAGTTATCAGACTCTTATTTTATAACCTGACATTTAGACCTCCGTAACTATTATACGGGGTCCGATGTAGTAGATCGGAGTCAAACCACATGGACAAAGTAGGTAAGTGCTAAGAACGTAGAGACTATGACTCAAATACACCAAACGAAAAGGGTAGATTAAGATGGTGTTCCTTATGGAACGATTTTACTTCAAACAAAGCAAGAAAAGCAAAAGTAAGTAATTAAAACAAAGGAATATGATCAAACAAGAAAGATGTAATCAAAAGTTTGGAAGGGAACTTGGGATGGGTTTCACCTACCAAGGTCTCTTACCAACATGCAATACTCACATCCCTTTTATATACCCTTAGCAAGCTTACAAGCAATCATCATATATATATCTATTCCCTCCTCTCTTGAGTTTAGGATAGATCTAGATTATAAGGTTGTCTCTCTCGAGATGGCAAACAAACAATCACAAAGCAACCCATATGACCATTAACTTTAGCATTCCTACATTTTCATGCATTCATACAACTCCATAACACTTAGATAGGGTTAATACTACTCTTTCGAGGCATTAACAATCATACATCACAGGATGACAGCTAATCATGCAAGTGAAGCATTAAGAACAAGAGTATGGAGATAATCTTTTCTAGGAGTATGTATATTTAAAAAGATGCAAGTATATACATGTTGGAAGAGCCTTAGTGGCTACTCCTAACCCAAGTAAAGTGTTTGGCCATACATGTTAACGGACAACATAACGACGTTATGAAAGTGTAGATACATCAAGAATAATGAAGAGGGAGAAGGTATAGCGTGAGGAAGACGATAGATCTAAAGAAGGAAGGAGGCGATTCACCAATGGTACTTCAAATCTAGATTGGGTACGGGCGTGGAAGATAGAAACTCCTCTCTCGAAGAGGATGGTGGGTCTTCTCTGTGGCGCCTCGCGCCACATAAAGCGAGATTACTCAAAACAAAATGTGATTAACCACTAACCAACGGATCACTAGAAATTAAAACTGATTCACAAAAAGCACCAGAAACTGATTTTGTTTCACTTGATTAATTAGGCAAATTAAAGTGTCTTTTAACATCAACCAAGTTATAACATATGAACTTTAAACAAATTTTACAAAGATAAGGGTATAATACATTACCAGAAAATATTTGAGCATATAAGGTGTGATCTCATCACATTATCACTTGATGCTTGCCATTCACCATATTTTTCATCACAAAGACCACATACTTTGGGGTAGCAACCCCTCATTTCATTGTTGAGAAAATATCACCTCATATTAGGAAATAAATCATCATTAGGTCATAGGACCCATTTATCTCCTCTTCTGTGATACCAACATCTCACATGCCTCATAAGGCCCATTCAATCATATCATAAACACCATAGTTCTTATCTAGCTATGCTTATCAACTTGTGACACCTGCATGGTTAGAAACTCATAACAAGAAAGACGATACTTTGTCATTACTACCATCTCATAAAGATTCATGTCAATTAGGGTTTATAGGGTTGGATTCAACAACCAACCTCAATTCATCATTTCCATTATCACTATAGAATACTTTGTGAGATTAAAGGTCATAGAAAATAGCTCTCTCTTGTTGCTCATACAAAACACCTCATAGGGTATCCTATCGTACCCTACAACCCCATCATCAACAAGATGTATCATGACTACCATCGCAAAGTATCAGTTTCATATGACTAGAGGGATCCCAGTTTCATCATCTTCATGTGTTGGCCTGACCACACCAAGGTGTGTCGGGCAAACTCATCTAAGGATATCAGGTTAGACCTCAAGGTGTCGGGTTAACTACACTGGAGGTGTATCGATTTACACTATACTAGAGGTGTATCGGTTTACACTACACTAGAGGTGTATCGGTTTGGCATCAGTCCAAGCATGTCAGGTTGATACTTGACATTGAGTGTCGACTTGTCACTACCATAACATGTCGACTACCTCTAAGCAAGGCACAAGGGTTAACCACCCCAAGGTGTGTCGGTTTAACCCTACTTGGAAGTGTGCCGGGTTAGACATTATCATGTCGGCCTCTCACTCAACCAAGGGCATCTCGGTTTGGCACTTCAAGGCATACCGAATCACAAGATTGCATCTCGGCCTAACGACCACAAGGCATGTTAGGCTAGCACCCTCAACATATCGGTTTAGCTCCTCTAGGGTGTGTATCGGGTTGCTACCCTCAACATATGCCCATCAGCTTGTCATCCCGATTCAACACTAGCCCATGGTGTCGGATTAGCAACCCATACCAGTTTCACAAAAGCTATCGACTAGGGCTATCAATTTGGTCATCTTCAAGCTCAAGCATGTCGGCCACCATGCAACACTTTTCTTAGGAAAAACATCAACATGTCTACGGTCAAGAAGAACAAAGTTTGATCGGAAGCTCTCCAAACTAACATCTTACTAACATGATAGGGAAAAACGAAAAGAAGATAAAATACCAAGCGCAACATATGGATAAAGTGAATAATAGAGAGGTTAGGAGTTGTATAACCCACCTCAAAGATCACCACCAAGATCCAAGCTCCAAGGTCAAGCTTCAAGCTCACGAGATCAAGGTTGAAGGTGACCCGCCAAACTTGATCACCACTACACCTCCAAGGAAGAAGATGAGACCAAGGTTAAGATAGTTCAAGATGAAAAGGAGATATCCATGATCCATGGCCGAGAATAAGAAGAGAGATGGAGAAGAGAATTGCAAGGAAACATAACTTACCAAGGTAGAAGATGAAAGATGATCAAGAAACACCAAAAGCTTCAAACTCGACCTCCAAGCTCCAAGAGAACCTCTCTGGCTCCTAAAGCTTCTCAAGGTCGTCCACCAAGAAGGAGAGAAAGCAAGAATGGCCAAAAGGATTCTCTTGTATGGAGAGAAATAAGACTATATACTAGGGGGATGAGAGAGAGAGATCATGAGAAAGGTGTCATCACCTTAGGAGCCTAGGTGACACTTGTCAACGAAAAAGGGCCTCATGCAACAACATGCAAGACATGGTGATATGATCTAGGCTAGATCTCGGCCTCTTGGTCTTCTATCAAGATTCGTGGCCTCACTAACTTGATACACCATATCGCCACACACCCCCAAACCGATACACAACCTCTCCAATACTCTCTAACCTGAGATAACCCATCTAGGTGTAAAACACACCTCACTCGTGTTCTAAACATCACTAAGGATGCTACCACATAATCAAGACCCAAACAAGGTGCCCATCTCTCTCTCCTCTAGATGATGCTGAGAAGGAACACTCTAGAGGTGGCAAATTTGCACATCGACCCCTACTTTGGGTGAATTGCAATTTGCACCAAAACCACACCACAAAACACAAGCATCATCCAAACAAGCTCAAACATGAAACTTAAGCTTTCTATAAGCCCTAACTGCATCTCAGATGATTAGATTAAGATTCTAAGCAACATACTTAGGCAAAACAAACAAGGTTATCCCAAAACGTAGGTCAGGGTCCTTACATTCTCTCTCCTCTGTCTTTCGGTTTTGGAGATCCAAGACCAATGGAGATGAACGAGGATGACTCTGGGGTTGGGCAACACTTCGTCGCTCTTGATCATCCCCCCTTTGTGTGTGGGATCGGGGCGTATTTATAGGCGTTGCCCACCGACTTAACTCTTTGTTGCGGTTGCGACTCATATCTCGGTCGTGAATGTGTTGCGGTTACTTCTTCCGTAATCGGTCACGACACCTCTTGATCGAAACCAAACGTTGTGGTCACGACGTCTCTTCTCGGTCATGACTACGGTCGCGGTTAATATACGCTAAAACTCCTGATGTACCGTCGCGGTCGTGACAACTAACTGCTGATCATCAGATCTGTCCCGGGCGAGACATCCATGGACCATTATGGTCGAGATGATGTCGGAGATGTGACTTATGATGAAGGAAGGATAATAAGTAAAATCAAATTTTGTTCAAAGACATCGAAATAGACAGGAAATCCATAATAGGGATGTTAATATGAAAATAAAACAGGAGTAAAAAGTTCACAAAATGACATGTTATCACTTGTGTTACGTGAGGTGGTAAGAAAAGGTGTCAAAATCATGTTTTTTTTTTCTGTGTTTTCTGTACCTCTTGTATGATGTGTTCATTAGCTTTCAATTAGGTATGAAAGTCGTGCCTAGTGAGTGCAACTCTACTCGACTTAGAAGTAGGAAATAATAACGCAAATGTTAGATCATGATTAGACCAGGAAGTATAATAATAGATGTAGCGTCTCAGGATTTGAGACCTTAGATAAAATAATCTTCAATGGAATGATTGGACTATGCATAACCAAGGTGCACCTCTTTTTTATGGAGCACATCACTAAGAATTTAGTGTTTAAGTGTGCTCTGGCCAATACCAGGATATGTGACCAGTCAGAAAGTTGAACCTGACATGCACGTAAGTGAGATAAAGCACAGTCAATAAGTTTGCGTGTGAGCCCGGTACTAGGATTGGTGACCGGTGTGGATGTTGTAAGATCCTTAGATTTTGTAAATTTAAATTTTATGATGATAAATTCAATAACAACATATTGAGAACCAATTTAAGACAATTATAGTAACATTGGTATGATAAGATCAACAATGTAACTTTCTTTGAATTGGAATGATGAATTAAGTTCCAAACTTAGAATAAGGCTTCAGTTTAGCAAAAGTGTGAGTCTGTTGACATCTAATATACAATAAATACTGAAAATAATTTATATATAATATGTTATGTGTGCTTTCATTCTTGTCTATACATTTAGTGCTCACAATAACTTATAAAGAACAACTCAAATCACTAAAAATGGACCCTTCCAGTAAGTAGCGTGTCATTACAAGATTACACATGTTTCCTTATTAGGCATGTGCCCATGGACGGCTAACACATAACTAGTAATCACAACAATTTACATATAGGTTGGGTTTGGATGGTAATTTGTTCAATCCAGATTACAAAATTTAGACAATACAAGTGCTCATCATGTATAAACTGTTACATATCAGGAGTTGTTTACAAAATTATACAATCCAAATTTAATTCTGGGTTACACATTTTAAAATCAGGTCCGATTCAGAATATACAAGTTTGTAAAAAATTGACTGAATTGGTTCTGGGTTGACTTATTTTACATCAACCTCATTGTCTTTGTCAGATCTGAAATCGATTTCTTGACACCCCTAATATTGTGAGGGATCCATAGACAGCCCATTTTCAAAATGGTTCACTTGAATACAACAATATTAAGATAGCAATCACGCTTACTGATTAGTTGCATTAAGATAATCCGTTGATAATTAGGGGGAGATAGACATGACAGCAACAAAAGAAAACATAAAGAAAAGGTTCAAAATCAGACGAATTACAATTAGAAACAAACTAAAGAGATGATGTTGGAAAAAAAATTGGCCGACAATTTAATTTGATTAATAGAATCGCGTATACAAATAACATAGCAGCTAATGAGGTGGAGGCTTATTCGTGTATTATAATATTCACAATGAAATGTAAGCAGACGAGTTGGAGGGAGCCATTAGTAGCATTCGTTGTAGCAGTTTTAGCATCGAAACGTCATGTCAAGACACAAAAGAACTACTCAGAAGATAAAATATACGAGCGCCAGTTTTGAAGTTCTGAATGTCATGTCCAATGCTCGAGACACATACCATTCAAAGTTAAACAATTGAGTGGCTAAGAACAATGCCTCACAGGCTCGTACAACTACATGCCTTGCATAAGATCACTCCTCTATACGAGTGATCTCTGAACATAAGTTTGAAACTACGACCCAAAAGACGGAAACGAATGATACCGTAGGGTTCCATTTTTTTTGGGGGTCTTGCTCAATCGTGAGAGTCGTCAAAAACTCGTAAACAAGGCGGGGGTAAGTATTGGATACCACACAGCAGATGTAGCGCAAGCCCATGTCCTTCAAGCGAGAGAGGACTTCATCCTTGAACCCGAGGGTGGTGAGGGTTTGCTCACAAGCAAATTGAGTGGGGAGCACCCTCCTTGAAATGAGGAACTGGTAGGTAGGGTATTCCTCTGGAGTGACCCGGAACTGGGTCGTAGAAACATACACCGGGGCCGAGGATGAACTTGCTCCATGCTTGCGGTTGAACGTTTGTTTGACTGGCGCCATTGCTGAAGCGTTATTGAACACGGGTGTGATTTTCAAGATACGTCGTGTTCTTTGCAGCTGAACTTGTCGACCTGGCGGAAGACACGACGTGTCTTCCAAAAGACACGTCGTGTACCTGGGACGACGACGGCTTGAGGGGCAGAACACGACTGATTCGGACGAGCTCACACCGTGTCTTGAGAGGGGAAAATAGAAGGATGTCGATGACGGCGTAGATGGAGCTTCTCTGTTAGGGCTTCACGCCATATTCGGGCAAGACGGCGGAGTAGCTTTGAAGCTTCGTGGCCTTGGAGCAGCTTGAGAGAAGAAGAAGGGGAGAGCTTGGCGGTGGCGGAGAAGAAGAAGCTTCGTGGCCTTGGAGGACGAGGGTGCTGTTGACGGTGGCTCGGGATGAAGCTTCCTTCAGTTGCAGGTCGCACACGGCTGGTCGGCGGCGGAGAAGACTTGAACACGATTGCTAACACGACTGGGAATGAAGTGAAGGAGGCGGCGTGATGTTTAGGGTTAAAAACCCTTCACCCGTCAAAAGACACGACATGTGTTTTTTAGGACACGGCGTGTCTGTTTCCAGAATTTCCCTGCGATTTTATAAGCAATTATGTGTAGTGTAAGACACGCCGTGTGACTTTAGGCACACGCCGTGTTCGAATCCAGAAGTTCAATTTGTAATCTGTTCACTGATAATGACACGCCATGTGCAAATAAAGACAGATGTGTTCGATTCCAGATAGCTCTTACTCCCTGTTGTTTCTGATGTACACGCCGTGTCTTAATTAAGACACATCGTGTTCATTTTCAGATCGAGTATTCACATGGTCTGCGTGATAGTAACACGTCGTGTCTTTTTAGGACGCGTCGTGTTTGTTTGAGTTTCTGCTCACGTTGTGCTCACTGTAAGAGACGACACACCGTGTCAAATAAAGACACGTCATGTCTTTTTGAGTTTCTGTAGAATTCAACTTCTTACCAGCACCTGCAGAAGTGATGAGATGCAAGTATAAGTGTTTAAATTATTACATTCACCCATAGAATTAAATGTCCGATTTCGATGTCGTGTCCGATGGCCCAGAAACAAAATTTTTTCAAAATTTCGCACGAAATTTTGATATTTACGACCCTAACAATTTTGATGACCAAATAAGCGAATTAAATCATGAAAATTTACTAGGACGATCTAAATGCCAAGATCTACTCAAATATGCAATAATATTTCATATTGGATATGTGGGGGGGGTCTCCCACATTTGTAAGTGAAGGAAGCTGAACAATTTTGACATAATTTCGATGGAAATTTCGATGACAAAATGAAGGAATTAAATTATGAAATTTTGCATACACAATGCTTAGACATAGATACAGTAGGTTATATAATAAAGTTATATGTTTAGAGGTTAGGGTGGGATCTATGTCTTGATGAGTGAGTGCACAAATGATCAGAAATGGCAAGTCTGCTAGACAGTTAGTGTTAAAAACTTTAAGTTACAACTTCGAACGTATAACTTACAATTACAAGTTACAAACTTACGAACTACAAATTGTATAAGTGTAGTGTTCACATTTAACAAGGTTGCATGGGACATTTATACATAGATCCTCGAAAGAACTTTGTTATTTTTGGAGTATTTCTCCATATCTCTATAGAGGAGTGTAGAAATTGATGAAGGTAATGTATAGAATATAGATAGTCTAGAGATAGGGGAAATATGCCTTAGAATTAAGAAAAACAGGCTTTAGAAACAAGAGATTCAAAACCAATTGCCAAAATACCCCAGATGTAGTATTAACAGCCTTAGGAACAAATTTCTCGAAATTGATGAAGATAATGCATAGATGGCCTAGAGATAGGGGAAACATGCCTTAGAATTAAGAAAAATAGGCTTTAGAAGCAAGAGATTAAAAAACAATTGTCAAAATACCCAAGATGTAGTATTAACAGCCTTAGGAACAAATTTCTCGAAATTTAAGTTGTGTTTCTGTAACATTTCGCGAAATTACGACCTAAACTGGCCTTTTTGATGCGAAATTTCACCCTCTTTTGCGAAATTTCGCACCTAGGGTCGAAATTTCGCGAAATGACGGACCAATTCCTGTGTAACAGCGTTTCGATGTCCGATTGGAAAAAAATCAAAAATTTTGGTCAAAATTTCGCAATTTCGGTCGAAATTTTGCAATTTCGATCAAAATTTTGTTGCATATATTCACCCATGACAAGCTTATTTCGGAAAATTAAAGATTGTTCTTGACTCAAACTACAGAAAGAAAATCTATTCTAATGTGGGGTCAATTCCCACGAGTTCTTCCATTTAAAGTCTGGAGTAGGACTCTTCGATCTTTTGGTCAAGCATCCTGGAGGGAGCAAGTGGCTCCCTTGTCAACTTCATCTCCTGTGATATACAACTTGTAGAGTTGTCCATTGACCTTGAAGGAGGATTGTTTCCCTTGCAGCTCCACGGTCCCGTACAGAAAAACACTTAGGACCAAGAA
>OY856414.1:694833503-694836003 GCA_963693085.1 Alisma plantago-aquatica
ATGACCCAGCTCAGAGACTGGTCGTCAAGAATGGACATAACCAGAGGCTCGAGCTCCACCTTCACAACGAGAAACGGTTGCTGTTGCTGGTTCTCAGGACATCCACGCCGCTGGTGTGCCTGGGCTCGCTTCAGCGCCGCCATTAGTGCATTGGAGATCGGCGGCTCCTTCCCCACGCGTCTCACATCGTCAATGGCCGACAGGATGCAGTCGAGTGCCACGGAGAAATAGAGCTCTAGCACGCAGCATTGCCCAGCGGAGGAGGCCAGAAGGGCAGGACATAAAGGTGTCTGTTACGTGGATGGGTTCACCAAGCTCAGCCGATCGGTTCATCACATGAGCCGATCGCATTGTTGTCATTGTTACTCGTAGTGTTTCACAGTTACTCGCAGGCTTTTTTCAGTTACTCGCAGTGTTTGTTCAGTTACTCGTAAGGTTGTGACAGTTACTCGCATGGTTTTTTCAGTTACTCACAGTGTTTGTTTAGTTACTCACAGGGTTGTGACAGTTACTCGCAGTGTTTGTTTAGTTACTCACAGGTTTGTGATAGTTACTCGCAGTGTTTGTTCAGTTACTCGCAGGGTTGTGACAGTTACTCGCAGTGCTTTTTCAGTTACTCACAGTGTTTGTTCAGTTATTCGCAGGGTTGTGACAGTTACTCGTAGTGTTTGTTCAGTTACTCACAGATTTGTGACAATTACTCGTAGTGTTTGTTCAGTTACTCGCATGCTTGTTTCAGTTGCTCGCATGCTTTTTTCAGTTACTCGCAGTGTTTGTTCAGTTACTCGCAAGGTTATGACAGTTACTCGCAGTGTTTTTTCAGTTACTCACAGTGTTTTCGCAGTTACTCTAACTGCTATAACAGTTACTCGCAGGGTTTTTTCAGTTACTCGCATTATTGTCACAGTTACTCGCAGGGTCGTCACAATTACTCACAATGTTTTTTCAGTTACTCGTAGTCCTTTTTCAGTTACTCGCAGTGTTTTTTCAATTACTTCAGGGTTGTGACAGTTACTCGCAAGGTTTTTTTCAGTTACTCAACCATTACTCTCAGTTACTCAAGCATTACTCTCAGTTACTCAAGAATTAATTTCAGTTACTCAAGCATTACTTTTCAGTTACTCAAGCATTCTGTTGCTGTCAGTTCAGTTACTCGCATGGTTGTATCAGTTACTCATAGTGGTTTCAGAGTTACTCTTACAACATTCAAAGCATAAAGGTATTTAAAGCATTCAAGAACTATTCAATCATATTACATTCCTTAATCGGCAGTGATCTTGACAGCTGATCAGTTAACGTGTCAATGTATCTCGTCACCTGGGAGAAATTGTTTCCTGGGATATCATGTGGCCTTTCGTCGAATACATTAAGGACAACTACTATTCAACAACACTACAGGTCCACAACTGATCAGTTAACATGTCAATGTAAACTAACACGTCACTCATCTCTCCCTAAGTCATTCATAATTGATCAATTCATTGGGGCCAAAGGCAAAGCAGACAACAACAAATATTAGGTGGTTATATACCGATCATTCTCAACGAGTTGTAGACTCCACAAAGACCCAACCCCCATTCGCCACTTTCCGAGTTGAAGATAAAACCAGTATCCAGACTACATAGCAGAATAAGGTCGTAGAAAGATCAGCAGCCATGGCCGGCGAAGCAGAGAAGCAAGAGTTACTTTTCTCTGCTATCACAGTTACTCTTACTATTCTTACAGTTACTCTTAGTATACTTACAGTTACTCTTAGTGTTTATACAGTTACCCTTAGTGTTCTTATAATTACTGCATGGGTTACGAGATCATCACTCTTCCTCTTGAGTTAGTTTATTTTGACAGGCTAACTGAAAGTATATATCTTCATACAAAACCATATTAATAACATATTGATAACATATCGTAATAAAGGGTTACACTAATATATTGTAAACTCTACCACCTTTATTGTATTATATGTCACACAACTATAAGAAATTATGCCACCGTAGTAATAAGGAATGAGTTTCAACTAATGGACCACCATCATCTACCATGCCTAATAAAATGACAGAGTCTATGTTTACAACATAAGTCACAAACTAATTATTATTATATTTATACGACTAGTATTCACTAAAATACACATTAACATATCAAATAAGCTTGTTGCAAGTCTATTTTTTGTCCATACGGTCATTCATTTCCTCAAACAAGTTTTGTGCAATTCCATGAACACCTTTAAGGAAGACACAAAGTTCCTACACAATTAATCTACGTAAGGAGGAAGAGGGGGCAGGCCAATAAGATTTAGCACAAATTATTTGCCACATCAGGTCAATAAGATTTAGCACAAATTATTTGCAACACCAAATGCCCAAACATCAATGTATTAATGAAACCAACTCTACACCCAATACATGCAAGCTCTATTAGTTAGCACTGCTGAATCGGAATGGAACAATTAGTTCTGCTACTTTCTGAAAGTTTTGTCCCAGCTATCCATTCTTGCCAGTGT
>OY856414.1:694841003-694961003 GCA_963693085.1 Alisma plantago-aquatica
GTCCAATAAGAACTCTCCTGCCAATAAAGCACAACCGCTAATACTCCTACCTGGCACAAAGGCTCCCTGATTTGCAGAAATAAGATAGGGAAGTACTAGCTTCAATATAGCAACCAGAATTTTTGTAATAATCTTATATTGCACAGAACAACAAGCAATAGGTCTGAAATCAACATGAGAAGCTGTCACTTTTTTCTTGCGAATGAGAACCAGGAAGGAGTGTGCCTAACCATATGACCTCCTTCCAAGAACCAGATAACATATGCAACCAGATCATCCTTGATGATATCCCACCTCTTTTTATAAAAGAAAGCATTGGAAACATCTGAACCTGGTGACTTGTTGCTGCCAATACTCCAAATTGCTTCTTTGACTTCATGCTCATTTTTCTTCTTTTTTAGAATGTTGTTGTGAGTGCTTGTGAGTTTGAACTTCCATTCCATCTCCTCCTCCTCGAGCTCATCACCAAACTCCTTATTATAAAGAGAAGAATAGGACTCTATGGCTTGCTCCTCCAGGTCTTCCTGTTTGTTGACAACATTACCTTCTGTATCAATAAGCTCTGAAATAATGTTATCGACCTCCCTCCTTTCGACTGTTGTGTGATAGAGTTTGGTGTTCCTGTCACCATCCTCCATCCATTTCTCCCTACTTCTTTGCCAGTAGAATTTTTCCTCTGTCTTCTTTAGGCCCTCCAACATCCTCTTCATCTTTCCATCTTTATGTATCAGTCCTTCATTGAGCGGGTCACTCAACAACTTCTCTCTGAACTTTTTGCATTCTCTTTTAATTTCTGTCAGCATATTGGGATATTCGCTTCAGCTTTGGCCCACCTTTTTAGTGCAAGCTTTGTATTTGTTACTTTCTTTGCAAAGACATACATAGGATTCCCTGTCACCTTTATATTCTAGCTCTCTTTGATGACACCATTGAAACCTTTCCAATCAGCCCAGTAGTTTAAGAATCTGAAAGGTTTGTTTCTTTTCTATAATCTGCACCGAGATAGGGGCATGATCACTTATTTCAGATCCACCTGCTTTTACCTGCACATTAGAAAAAATTTGCAGCCATTCATTGTTCACCAACGCTCTATCCAACTTGCTTGATATTCTATTATCTGGTTTTTTCTCATTATTTCTTGTAAAGATTTTGCCCCAACTATTGGTAACTCAAACAACTCGACCTTGTCTATGGTGTGGTTAAAGGCATCGATCTCCGCATTCAAAGTTGGCCTTCTTTCTTTTTTTTCTGCTTGCAAACGAACACTGTTAAAGTCCCCAATCACCAACCATGGTAAAGTGATCTGTCTGGATAGGGAAACCAAATCTTGCCATTAATCCTATCTGCTCCTTGCATCATTATGGGCATATACAGTTGTGACCCACATGTGCAAGCCCCCATTGTTCCTGGAATCCACCGTGACATGCTAGTCTGACATCTGAACCACTGACACCTGCCATGCGTACGGTTTCCATGCCATACAGACTCTGGCTAACTCAGAACACTCCACATTAAATACATACTCCCAACCTTGCGGGAATAGATATCTAATGCTATTTTGTTCTGCTCCTTGATTTTAGTTTCCACCAATGCAACTAAAGTGTCCACTAGCAGCGATCCACTCCCAGATCTCTTATTTGTTCCTACCACACCCCCTTTGATATTCCATAAGAGCATAGACATATTAACGGGTTTTTTTGATCTCGTTTGCCTGCTCGACTCCTTGTCCTTCTATCCTTCTTTTCTTCTTGCCTTGCTGCTCCAACCTCTTCAGTGTCAGAATCAGTTAGGGAACCAAAGTTGTTTGTTGTGTCCAGGACGCTACCCACACCCCGATTTTTGGGAATTCCATTCTTGGAACCTTTCTTTCTAGAGGAGGAAAGAAATTCACCCTCTTCCTTTTCGGTGTCTGAGTTACCCTTCTCATCTTCTGCATGTGCACTCTCTGCTTTCTTTCTTGGCGTCTTTGTGCCATCTTCTTGCTCCTCAATACTCCTGTTGCTGGTTTCACCATGGCTAGATCCTTGTTGCATCCTCTCCTCCTAGCCGACCATTGTGGTATTGTTCTTCATCAACTTCTCTTATTGTGCCTTCTGCTAGCCTTGCTCGACGTCTGAGGTTGGATTTACAAATAGTTGTACCTCCACAACTCTATCTGCCACTTTCTCTTTCCACATCTTCCTCAGTTCAACAACATCACTATGCTCTTTCCTCACCCTCTTCTCCACGCATTGTTGCGTGCCATGGCCGAAGGCCTGGCAGTTGCTACAGCTAGTTGGTACATGGTCATAGGCGATCGACACTGGGATCGGATCTCTATCCTTTAAATTGAGCCAGATTGTCGTTGGCTTTGGCCCTTCTACCACCAATAGTCGCAATTCATCTCCTTCAAGGGATCGTTCGTCTATATGTAAGACTTTACCCGCACCAGCCGTGATCGTCCCAACGACTTTCTTGGTCTAAGACCTCCCAAATGATTTCAACGTGGTCCAAGTCAGGATTGTCAGGAACGAATCCTTCCGTAGCTCATCCCCATGTGTATAATGCTTAGCAACCACCAGTTGTTTATCGAACCACCGAGGCCCCATCACAAGAGCAGCCTCCTTGTCCGTCGTCGTGGAGAAGCGCACCAAGAAGATACTGTTGTCACGGGACATCAATTCGAAGGTTCCTTTGGGCTTTCATGTCTGCCTCACCCAAGCAAGATGGGGATTAAACGACCTCTTACCTAGAGTATACACCATGATGGTAAACTCCCAAACATTCTTCATTCTTTCATATTCGTCCTCCTCCAAGTCGATGTGGATTCCCCCATCTGCAGCCCTAGGCTTTGGGAAGTCCATCTCCTTGCCCTTATTGCTCGTTGGTTGCTTGAGAACCTGATTCCATGCCACCCTGCGATGTCCAATCTCTATCTTTCCTCTGTTCGAGCCCTGTGTAGTCGGGTTCTTACCTTCTCCTCGCTGCTTGTGTGTTCTGGTTCTTGTTCTGAACCACGGGATTCATGGTGTTCCGATTCTCAGGCGAATGTATATATTTTGATATAGGGGGTTCGTTTGTTACTCGCACGGTAACTAAATTTTCCCTACCCATGTAGCCCCGAAAAGTAATTATTTGGTCAAAAAAGTAACTATCTGGAGAAAAAGGTAACTATGCTATCAAAAAGTAACAATTCGACTAAAAAGGTAAAATCGGGCAGAATACACTGCAAAAATTCTAGAACAAATATGTGATTGTACATTCATTACAAATGTGACTATTATGTATGTAATGTAATTGTTTGGAAGGTAGTGTAGCCATGTACAGATGTTAAGTAAAAAAACTCCAGAAAAAGTAACTATTTTTGGAGCGGGTAGCTACCCACACGAGTATTAAAGTTGAACCCATAGATATATGTGTGTGTATGTATATATATATATATACATACATATAAAGGGTGTATTTGTTACCTAGTTGGGTAACATAAATTAGTTGCCTAGCGATTCTGGTTAAAATTTTAGAATTATGGTTACATATTTTCTCTTGGTTATAGTTCGAAGAGGAGAGTTTTTTCCCCAAAAATGTCATTTTTACGGTTTTCAACGACTAACATATAAAATTGACATTCTTTTTACAAAATGAGTCTTTGTATTACAAATTCGGCCGTCTCATTACAGTTTAGTGCCTTCCTGTTACAAAATTGGATCCACGGGTAACTAACCTTAGTTACCCGACTCGGCTAATGAATATATATATATATATATATATTGTTAATATATTTCATATTTGTTCTATTTTGTAATTTCTATATCCTACTGGACCTCTATGTAAATTATCCAGTTTCTCTTATTAATAAAAGGGAGACGGCCTATGGCCTCTCTCAACGCTGCATTGCACGTTGCCAAGGAATTAAATGCCGATACCGACGCCTTATCGATGACGTGGAAATAGATATTTATAGGTATACCGACGGAAATATCGACAGATGCAATCCTGGACTTATCGACGCCTAAATGAACGAATTAAATCATGAAATTTTATAGGCGTAGTCTCAACACCTAGATGCAACGTTTTATGCAATAAAATTCTATATTGGGTATGTTGGGGGGGGTCCATCATGTGGGAGGTAGGGAACCTATCCTGTTTTCTGCAGATTTCGATGAAGTATTTTGATGACAAAATACTAGAATTAAGATTTGAAATTTTACTAGCAAAATCCATAAACATAAATACATACACTTATGCAATAATATCCAATTTACAACACATAAATAGCATAGTAACTTACTAAGTCATATCAGTTGTATGTCGAGTTACACACTGATTCTCCATACAATATTGAGTTGATATGGTTGACATATTGCTCCCATGACATGTACATTATGTAAGGTTGGTGGTATCAAGTTACATGTTGCTCATACACATCATGTACAATACTATATAAGTGTATAATACTCGTTCGTATTATGTAACTAAACACGATATGTTTTAGAATTTTACAGTACTATGTCTCCATATGCATCATATCAGATTCTAAAAGAAAATATACACCAGGGCTTTCTATTGCTCTTCTTCAATGTATGACTTTGACAATTAACTTCATGACTGTCAAGGAAGTTAGGCTCCATCACTGTTGTGACACGTTTTCTCTGTTGTTGTTTGTAGCATAGGATCTTGATATGCAGTAGTGAGTTTCTCCATGGATTATGCACAATAGCGGGATAAGTATAAAAGCCATTATTACCACGCCCACCATATGCATGTCGTGGGGGCGATAATTTAAAAGTCTACTTACCATGTCAACCATGTCCATCTTGTGGGATATATGTAGCAAGTGCCATGTATAATCAAATATAAGACTAGAAAGTTACAAAATCTATGTTTTTTTACAATATTTGTTTGTTGTGTTGCGAACTAGTACATTTTCTTCCTTTGTATGATAAAAATACTAGTTAGAAGAACATATGTATACTTATTAGCTTATTACTAAAAATGATAGCAAATTATACTTATATTTCGTGGATTATTTAGGTATATTACTATGATTATTATGTAGATTATGAGAAAGTGTTGTAGATCTACAAACACATACAGTTAGGAAGACAAAAAAGCAGATGGCGAGATCTTTGCCAATTTAAGGCATTTTGGGACGAATTTACATTTTAATTGAGATAGATGACGTGTAAATGAGAGAAATGGTAGAAAACATAAAGGAACACCTTAGATTAGACTTATCTGAGCCCTAGTTGTCGAGATCCCTTTGCTCCACCATTTCCTCCTCTCAAACAATAGAAACAGACTTAAGCACGCAAAAATCGGTATATCTGTCGGTATACCAGTAAATTTCGTCGATATTTGGCGGTATTTGGCGATATTTGGCGGTATATCATCGGTTTACCGATATTTGCAATCCCTACGACAGGTTTGTGTGAACCGATGGCCGATGTCGTCGATATCGGTATACCGACGGTATCGTCGATATCTCTTTCCATGCACGTTGCATTGCGGCACCACATTTCACATGGTGCCAGAGTAAGGTTCCTAACCTAACCCTACCCAACCGTCACAACCCAGCGCTGCCGCCGGCCGCCAGCGTGAACAATATTTCCGACGGTGAACAGTAATTCCGGCGGTGAACAGTAATTCTGGCGGTGAACAATATCTCCGACGGTGAACAATACGCGGCGGTGAACAGTAACTCCGACGTGAACAATACGACTGCATGAACAGAGTACGTCACCGGCCTTCCCCGGTTGCCGCGCCGTCGGCCCAAAGTGGGCGGATCAGCCGTCTCCCCGGTAGGCGCCGTAGCTGTCGTCCCCCCTTCTCTTCTATCTCTGTATCGTCGGGTCCTTCGGTTGATCCAACGGATTTCTAAATCCTAAACCGGAGGGTCCGTCGGTACGTAAGAAATTCCTAATTACATCTCCATGTGTGATTAGGGAATTTCAGTTGGGGGCTGTGGATGCGTCAGATACGCATCTGATCTTGTGACGTGACGTGTATCTCCCCGTCACCCATACCTTCTTGTGACGTGTATCAATCCGTCACTCTTCTTCTCGTCAAATCATGGAGGACACAAAGGCATCTACCATCTACAGTGAGATGTCTCCTATCCCCTCCATCAAGCTGAACGTGAAGAATTATCTCTTATGGATGAATGTTGTCCATACTGTATTGGAGTCATGCGACAAGGCTAGACACGTTGATTCTGATCCTCCTGCACTTACTGACAAAAGCTATGCTAAATGGAAGCATCATAACAGTCTGGTGAAGACCTAGTTGTGGGGGAGCATGGAACCTGGGATTGCCTCGAGGTTCATGTTCTACACTACCACCAAAGAGATCTGGGATGCAGTGAAGAAACATTATTCTCAAAGGGTACTCCAACACTTTTGATCCTAAGGCTGATAAGTTATCTCCTAGGTCAATTAGGACTCTCTTTCTTGGGTACTCCAACACTAACAATGGGTACAAGTGTTATTGTCCAAGTCTTCCTCGCATGTTTGTGTCTAGAGATGTGACTTTTCATGAATCCACTCCATATTTCTCTAGTGTTCCCAGTAAGGGGGAGCAATTATGTGAGAGAGTGCCACCATCAGATGCTAGTGAGAGAGTGCCACCACCACATCAGAGTGAGAGAGTGCCACCTATCATTCCTGACTATACTATAATTCAGGAAGAGCAGCCAGCAGATGGTCCACCAATTCAGCAATATTCACATGTTTATAGTAGACGAGGCAGACAAGATCCATAGGAGGTAGCGACTCCAATCTCTGAGCTCTCCCCATCCTCCTCTACTCAAGGGATTCCTGAAGAACCATCTGACCTTGATATTCCTATTGTTGTTCGCAAAGGTACCCGTTCCTGTACTATTCGACATCCTATTACAAATGTGTGTTGTTTGTCCAAGTTATCTCAGCAGGCTCGCTCATTTGCTCTTGGGATTGATTCTATGGTCATTCCAAGAAATCATCTTGATGCTATGAAGGATATTGGCTGGAAACAGGCTATGCATATTGAAATGTCTGCTCTGTTACAGAACAACACCTGGGAACTTGTTGACTTACCTCCAGATAAAAATGTTGTGGGATGCAAATGGGTATTTACAGTAAAACATAATCCAGATGGTTCTGTGGAGAGATTGAAAGCTAGACTGGTGGCAAAGGGGTACACTCAGACATATGTGGTTGATTTCTTTGAAATCTTTTCACCAATTGCTCGTCTGAATTCTGTGCATATTCTTATTTTTCTGGCTACTACATTTGACTGGCCTCTATTTCAGCTCAATGTCAAGAATGCCTTTCTTCATGGTGATCTACAAGAGGAGGTGCACATGGAGCTACCACCTGGTTTTGTTGCTCAGGGGGAGTGTCAGAAGGTGTGTAGACTGAAGAAAGACATCTATGAATTGAAACAATCTCCTAGAGCTTGGTTTGACAAGTTCAATGATGTTGTGCTGAAGATGGGTTTTTCTCGTTCTGTTACTGATCACTCTTTATTTTATTCTACTTCTTCTGGTGGATCTATTATTATTGCTGTGTATGTTGATGATATTGTTATCACTGGTAGTGATTCCACAGGCATATCTCGTGTGAAAGCGGGCTTGCAGGGGCACTTTCACACAAAGGATCTGGGAAAACTGAGATATTTTCTGGGCATTGAAGTACTTAGATCTCATGCAGGTACCAATTTGTCTCAGAGAAAATATGTGCTGGATTTACTACAAGAAACTGGTATGAGTGAGTCCAAGCCTGTATCTACTCCTATGGACTATCATGTGAAGGAGATGACTGATAATATTGATTATCCAGATCCAGGATATTACAGGAAAATTGTGGGAAAATTGATATATTTGACAGTCACACGTCCTGACATTTCTTTTGTTGTAGGAGTGGTGAGTCAGCATATGAGCTCTCCAAAACAGTCTCATTGGACATCTGTCTGTCGTATTCTGAGATATCTGAAAGGTGCATCTGGTAAGGGAATCACCTATTATAGGCCGAAGCCTCATGTATCCACACTGTCTCTTACTGGTTATGAAGATGCAGATTGGGCTGGTAATCTGAATGACAGGAGGTCTACGTCTGGATATTGCACATTTATGAGGAATCATCTTATTACCTGGAAAAACAAAAAGCAAAATGTTGTGGCAAGATCTAGCATGGAAGCTGAGTATAGAGCAATTGTACATGCTTGTTATGAGTTGCAGTGGGTTCAATCTGTACTTTCTGAATTAAGGATTCCTGTTTTGTCTCCTATAGAACTCAGATGTGACAATCAAGCGGCCATATACATTGCTAAGAATCCAGTCTTCCATGAACGTACTAAGCACATTGAAGTTGACTGCCACTTTATCAGAGACCAGATCAAGAATGGAACTGTTGTGACTGCACATGTCAAGTCTAAAAATCAACTTGCAGATGTTCTTACGAAGCCATTGAGTCCAACAGGTTTCCAAAGTTTTTGCAACAAGCTGGGTCTACACGATGTGTACACTCCAGCTTGAGGGGGAGTGTTAATATATTTCATATTTATTCTATTTTATGATTTCTATATCCTACTGGACCTCTATGTAAATTATCCAGTTTCTCTTATTAATAAAAAGGGAGAAGGCCTATGGCCTCTCTCAACGCTGCATTGCACGTTGCATTGCGGCACCACATTTCATATATATATATATATATATATATATAGTGTCAGGCTGGAATACACACGAGTATACGGATCGCACACTACACTCAAGTTGTGTTTTTATATCAAGACTATTTTTTATAAAGTTTAAACCATTGATCTTCATTGCCATACTATAATTAGGCTACATATGAATTTTGAGCCCATTTGGATGAGTGTAAGTCACTCATTCGAGGGCAACAAAATCGACACACGAAACTAATTTGAAATGCATAATTTTTGTGGTCTTCATAACATGACCTATAAATGTCCAAATGGGATCAAATTTTGTATATGATCTATTCACAAGATGTTTTAGAAGATCAACTGATTAGATTTATAAAAATGATATTGCATCATGGAATACTACTTGAGTGTATTCTACTCTAGATACACTCAAGTGTATTCCAGCCTGACTCTCTCTCTCTCTCTATATATATATATAGAGAGAGAGAGAGAGAGAGTCAAGCTAGAATACACTCGAGTGTACAAATCACACCCCATATATATATATATATATATATATATATATATTCACACACACACACATGTATGTGGGGGGGGGTTAAGAGAGGCATTCTCTCCCCCTCTCCATGCCCGTGATGGAGGCTGAACCTCCAGGAGGATTGTGTGTGTGTGTATATATATGTATGTATATATGTGTGTGTGTGTGACCAAAATATTTCACTCAGATTAAAAAGTAAGTTTTATAGAACTATACGGCTAGACATACTATATGGAAGTGAATGTTGGGCAGTGAAGAAACAAGATCTCAATAAGATGAATGTGGCCGAAATGTGTATAATGAGATGGATGTGGGGGAAGACAAGAAAGGATCATTTGAGTAACGACTACATTAGGAGCAATGTGGGGGTGGTGAGCATCGAGGACAAGTTGTGTGAAGGTTTAAGATGGTATGGACATGTGCAGCGCAGACTGACAAGTGCACCTATTTGAATCAAGGTTATTGAGTCAAGCATAATTAAAAGAAGCAGAGGCAGACCTAAATTAACTTGGGAAGAGCTTATAAAGAAAGGTTTTGAATTTTTACATTTTGATCAGAGTATGGCCCATAACAGAGTTGATTGAAAAAGATGGATCCATTTAGCCGATCCCAACGTGGTTGGGATCAATGTTTTAAAAAGTGCGAAGCAGGAAGCGAGCAAACAAGACCTTGTATCCGATTAATCGCTAGGCGGGTGATTAAGCGGGCACTTTTTTAAAAAGCGGATGCTTAATTTTCTAATATTTTTAACAGTTTATACACATAATATACGTAAATAATATTATGATTTGTGAATGTTTTACATAATTAAACCTATGTATACCTTTAAAATTGATACTAAGAACATATTAAATCAGTAGCTAACTATATATTCATATTCATTTAATATAGAATGAATATTAAATCAGTAGCTAAGAACACATTAAACCACCAGCTAACTATATATTCATATTCATTTAATATAAACATATAAGTATACACTCATATATTAAATCAGTAGCCAAGAACATTTTAAATCAGCAGCTAACTATATATTCATACTCATTTAATGTGGAATGAACATTAAATCAGTAGCTAAGAACACATTAAATCAGCAGCTAGCTATATATTCATATTCATTTAATATAAGTATACACTCATATAAATATCAACTACATTACTATCATTCATGGTACTGTATAAAATATCGGAATTGGAAAAAAGCGGGTAAAAAGCGGGGGAAAAAGCAGGCAAAGCGGATTAAAAGTGGCTGATTAACTCAAATCCGCTCAACAGCCGTTTAGAGTGCATTTTAATTGGCATAGACCTTGTGCCGCTTAAGCGGCCGCCTAGCACGCTTTTTAAAACACTGGTTGGGGTTGAGGCTTAGATGATGATGATATATGTGTGTGTGTGTGTGTGTGTAATATATATATTGCACATTCATGATATAATACATATTTGAATAACGAAGAAGTCAAAAATTAGACAAATGGAGGAGAAATGAACTTAAGAAAAAGTTGAAATAGGGAGAACTCTGATATGAAAAGTGTCAAGAGTATGTTTACTTATGTTATTTAGTATTTTTGTATTATGGGTCCAAGTACATTTTGGCCCATTAGAGTTTAGTTTGAGTCAGTATGCTTCCATGTTTTCCTATATATAGGAGCAGGGTTGTCTCTTATCAATATATCGATTAGCCTTTTACTTACTTTTTGACATGGTATCAGAGCAAGATCCAAAATCTTAGCCGTGAGAGAGAGAAAACCGAGGACCGTACCCCCCTTGCAGGTGGCCACCGCCCTTGGCGATGTTTGGATGTTTGCAGGAAATTTTCTAAAACGTTTTTCATCACTATTTGCCCCTACGACCATCGCTCTCTATTTGCTGTTAGTACCTTGTGTCTCCTGTCCGTTTGTTGTTGCTATCTTCCTTGTACCGCCACCCCGATTCTCCATTCCTGCTGCTCCATGCGTCGCCGCACAATCCACTCCGCCGCCAACTACTACCTCCTCCTAGCTAGCCACCTGTCGTCGCCACAGCTCCTGCTGCTGCCGTGCTGACCCCCACGTGAAGCTGCCCCTTTAGCCCTCTCGATGCCTGCCATTATCGTCGCTCGTTCACCTTCTACATGTCGCCGCACAACCCTATGCATGAAGCCACTCCTTTAGCCAACTCGTCGCCGTTTGTTGCTTGCCTCAGACTGTCATGAGTACTGCTCGCTATCACCGGCCGCTAACTTCCCTGCTACCATTGCCAACTTCCATCTGCAGCTGCTTCCCGCCTCTACTCTATGTCCGCGTAGAAAATGTCTTAATTGAAGCTAGAAGAATCCCGTGTAAAGGCATCCGACGCCTAACCTCTGGCCGCTCATCACCCGAAAGGTATCCGACTTATTGCTAACAACCACCACAATCATTGCTCCCCTTACCCAACTCGTTGCTGCCTCCTAAGCTTGCTACTCTACTGACTTGACGTTGTTGTTACCCCCACTTCCGCCGCCCCTCGTAAACCCCACAACCTGCCGTCCTGCGGCTTCCAGAGATCCTTACTACCCGCTACCGTTGTTGCCTACCGTAGCTGCCCACCACTTTGGACCCCTACACACATATACATCCCCCCCCCCCCCCCCCCCCCACAAATTTGGACCCCTATTGGGGGGTCGTGCCCCCCAACCCCCCCGACAATGCTACAACTTATTTTTTTTTCCTGAAGTGTTTGTTTATCATTTTCCACCCCAACCACTCTTGGTTCTTTTCGTGGTTGGTGTGAGGGGGAGAATAGAGGAGAAATGAAACGAAGAGAGAAAGATCTTATTTCTGCTACTAGCTCTATGGAGCTTCATTTCTGGTATTATACATCTTGGAGTTCGTTTGATGACTATTGATCTGATTTGTGCTAATGGTCTTCTCTCCGACTACATCTACTTTACCATCGTGTGCCAGCACTCTCTAGCTTGTCCTTGTTTTGTGTACGTTGACTCTCTACTTGTCCATGCTTTGTTTGCTTGTTGACTTTCTACTACTGTGATCCAACACTCTTTGGTTCTTGTGTGCTCTATTTGCACGTTTACTGCTACTGATGTGACCCATCATTCTCTGGGTTGCGACGTTAGCGACTGTGATGAAGACCATGATGATTTGTTGCTTACTTCTGCTACAGATACACCATTATTGTTACTGTGACAGAGTCAGGTATTGCAAAAGGCTTAGGGTTGCACAACGTGTGCACCCTCATATATATAACTGAGACAATTACAGAGAGGTCCATATATAAAGGAAAATAACAAAACAAATAACATGCTTAAGTAAAACAGGAAATATCTAATGTAACACTCCCCCTCAAGTTGGAGCATAGATGTCAATCATGCCCAACTTGTCCAGCAGCATGCAGAACTGTTTCTTCGCCAAGAGCTTGGTGAAGATATCAGCAACTTGGTCTTCAGATCGCGTGAAAGGAGTGCAGATCTTGCCAGCAAGAATAGACTCTCTGATAAAGTGGCAGTCAACCTCGATATGTTTGGTGCGCTCATGATAGACAAGATTATTTGCAATGAAGATGGCAGCTCTGTTATCACAATGCATAGGAATGGCCGATGAAGATTCAATCCCAAATTCTTTCAGAAGAGAACGCACCCATAGTAACTCACAAGCAGTATGGGCCATGGCCTTATACTCAGCCTCAGCACTAGACCTGGCCACCACATTCTGTTTCTTGCTCCTCCAAGTGACAAGATTGCCCCCTACAAAGGTACAATAGCCAGAAGTAGATTTTCTATCAACTTTGCTGCCTGCATAATCAGAATCAGAATATCCTTCAAGAACACAGTGCCCATTGTTTTTATAATGAAGTCCCTTGCCAGGAGATCTTTTTAAGTATCTCAAGACTTGGCATGCAGCATCCCAGTGGCATTGCCTAGGTTTGTCGAGGTATCTGCTAAGAAGACCCACTGCAGTAGCAATATCAGGACGAGTAACAATCAAGTAGATCAATTTACCAATCAGCCTCCTGAATTTTTTATGATCAGTAAACATAGCAGAAGAATCATCATCCCAATTGACATTGGGATCAAGAGGAGTATCTGAAGGTCTCGCACCAAGCATACCAGTCTCCTGCAGTATATCAAGAACATATTTTCTCTGCGAAAGAACCAAGGCATCAGAATTTCTAGAGACTTCTATGCCAAGAAAGTACCGGAGTCTACCTAGATCTTTGGTAGCAAAATGCTTGCCCAAATGATCTTTAGTAGCCTGAATACCAAGAGTGTCGCTGCCAGAAATAATAATATCATCAACATATACAATCAGAACAGTAATACCAGCAGAAGTCTTTTTTGTGAATACAGAATGGTCAACTTGTGACCTCAGAAAGACAAAATCAATCATAATCCTGCTCAGCTTATCAAACCAGGCACGAGGACTCTGCTTGAGCCCATAGATAGACTTTTTGAGCCTGCATACTTTGTGAGACTCCCCCTGAGCAACAAACCCAGGAGGTTGCTCCATATACACCTCCTCCTGTAAATCACCATAGAGAAAGGCATTTTTCACATCAAGCTGCATAAGAGGCCAGTTTAGATTCACAGCAACAGATAAAAGAATCCTGACAGAGTTAAGACGAGCAACAGGAGAAAAAGTCTCAAAATAGTCAATGCCATAAGTCTGAGTGTATCCCTTCGCAACAAGCCTTGCCTTCAACCTCTCAACCGTACCATCAGGTTGATATTTGACTGCATAAACCCACCTGCAGCCTACAGGCCTACACTGAGGAGGTGGATCCACCAGCTCCCAAGTGTCTCTGTCAGTAAGAGCTAGCATTTCATCGTTCATAGCAGATGTCCAAGCTGTGCTTTTCAAAGCTTCCTGAACATTCTTTGGAACAGCCACAGCAGATAAGGCAGATACAAAATTGCTGGAATGAGTATTTAGATGAGCAGTCGACACACACTGAGCAATGCTATGGGAAGTACAAGAACGAGTACCCTTGCGGAGAGCAATAGGTATGTCAAGATCAGAGTTTACCTCGGGAGCAGCAGAACCTTCTGGAGGAGAAGATTGGTTGTCTTGGGGGGGTACGTTTGTGGAAGGTGCTTTATTCCTGCGCTGATAAACAATAAGAGGAGGGTCTTGCTTTGCATTAGTCTCAGTGTCAGTGCGATCAGGCATACAGTCAGCAATAACAGGTAAAGGAGGAGCCAGAATATCAGTCTGCAAACTATCTCCTGCTGAAGAATAATATGGTGTGTCCTAAAAAAAGACAACATCATTACTAGTAAACCACTTTCGAGTGTTGGGATTATAACATCTGTAACCCTTTTGAGTCCGAGAATATCCCAAAAAAATGCATTTAGCAGCTCGAGGAGACAGCTTATCAGAAGTAGGGCCAAGTAGCCGAACAAAACAGGTACACCCAAAAATTCTAGGAGGCACAGGAAACATGGAGATGTCGGGGTGCAAAACTTGGAAGGGAATTTTATTCCCAATAACAGACGATGGCATCCTATTAATCAGAAAACATGCAGTTAAGATAGCTTCAGGCCAGTAAGATCGGGGCACATGAGAATGCATCATGATTGTTCTGGTAACTTCTAATAAGTGCCTATTCTTTCGCTCAGCAACACCATTTTGTTGTGGGGTATAAGCACACGAAGTTTGATGAAGAGTACCCACAGATTTACAAAAAACAGCTACATCATGCTTAACAAATTCTAAAGCATTATCAGTGCGAAAGGTTTTAATAGGCAAACCAAACTGAGTCTTTATTTCAGCAAAAAAATATTTAATAGTAGACAGCACTTCAAACCTACTTTTTAACAAAAACAGCCAAGTAGTCCTCGAAAAATCATCAATAAACAGAATGAAGTACTTGTAACCAGACAAACTTGGTACATTGCATGGACCCCATACATCAGAGTGAACTAAATCAAAAATGTTTTTACTGGTCACAGAACTACGTCTAGGATACACAGTACGAGTCTGTTTCCCTAGTTGACACGAATCACACTGAAAATGACAACTGCCAATATCAGGAACTAAACTACGCAGCTTCTCTGAAGAGGGATGGCCCAGCCTGTAGTGCCACTGGAGAGCTGAAACAGAAGCAGATAATGCAGATACCACAGCAACTTTCTCTGATCTAGGTAGCTGGTCCAAGTAAAACAACCCATCAGCACCTTCATACCCCCCACCAATCTTCGTCCTCGTGTGAAGGTCCTGAAAAGTGCATGAACCAGGAACAAATGTCAAGCTACAATTCAAACTCCGTAAAATCTTGCTGACAGATAACAGGTTAAGAGGAAATATGGGCACATATAAGGCAGATTTTAGGCGAAAATGAGAAGTAATATCACCAACTCCAACTACTGACGACTTGGAGCCATCAGCAAGCATAACAGAAGACTGTCGGGTAGGAGCAGATATATGCGTAAATAAAGATTTATTTCCAGAAATATGTGCAGAGGCACCAGAGTCTATCACCCATTTGGTATTACCAGAAGGAGAGGGTGAGGAGGAGCTCAGGAAGGCAGTGTCATAACCAGAAAAGGCAGCATGTGCTCCACTCGTAGATGCAGCAGAAGAGGAACCACCACGCTCAAGGAGAAGACGCTCCACCTCAGCACGGATGTAGTCTGCAGTAGCTCCCACAGGCTCTGGTGCAGATGTCTGAGTAGCATCCTCAGACGCAGAAGAATCGGCCGCAACATTGGCCCATGCCGGCTTACCATACTTTTCCCAGCATTTTTCCTCAATATGGTTGGACCGGCCACAGAAGGTACATAAGCGCTGTCCTTGCTGAGGACGCGCAGCAGCAGAGGGTGGGGCAGCAGGAGGAGCTCCTCGTCCAGCACCAGGTCCACGCCCCCGGCCTGCACCCAGAGGAGGACGACCATCACTGGAGCGGCCACGGCCACGACCACGACCACGCCCGCCCCAAGCGGCCAAAGCAGTAGAGTCCCCCGTCTCAGGAGGCGGAGACGGTGTCGATGACGGAAGGCGCTGGAGACGCTTGTAGGCAGTCTGCAATGTAGGGAGTGGATCACTCGCCAAAATCTGATCGACCACTCCATTATAGGACTCCGGTAAACCACTGAGAAACTGAATTAGCTGAAGTTCCGCCCACTGTTTCTGCATAGTAGCTAAATCAGTGGACAGCGGGTGATACATCTCCAATTCCCCCCACAGACCAGTGAAGGTGGAGAAGTAATCTGAAATGTCAGAACCAGTAAACTGCAGACGCCCCAATTGCTTTGTGATATCAAAGACCTTCTTCGGATTTTCACTGTGCGAGTAGGTACCGGCGAGATGATCCCACATCTGCTTCGCCGTAGGCAGCTGAAGAAGAGTGACGCTAATCTTCTTAACAGAGCTGTTGAGAATCCACGTCATGACAGTCGAGTCATCACGAACCCAATCATCAAAGGCCTTGAGATCTTTGTCATCCGCCTCCGCTGCAGGTTGAGGCGGACCCGTCCGAATCAAGTGAGAGTACTTCCCTTGTGATTTGGCAAAGATCACAAAGGAACAGACCCACAACTGGTAGTTGCAACCGTCAAGCTTGACAGTAGTGACTTGACGGCGCAACTCTCTCCACATGTCATCCCCGGAAGACGCCATGAGAAAGGCAGGCACAGGCACAGGTAGGCACAGGTAGAGGACGGACTACGCCGTCAGGCAGGCAGAAGTAGGCAAGAACACGTCACTGTGGACCTCTCACATACGCACTACGGCAAGGCGTAGCAGAGAACCCGGAGGCCGAGGCCTACACGGGCAGGCAGGCACAAGGAAGCACGAACTGACGGTAACCCCTTAGACGAACAACATGTCGATCTCCCCCTGACTACAGATCTAGGCCAGATCTACCAGTGGGGCAGTGGTCCCTTAGATGCGACCACCCAACAGCGCACCTGCTGTGCGAACAACACCTACGGTTGCTCAAGCACTAGCGGTGCACCACGCTAGGAGGCAAGACGGAACCACAGACCCGACGGAGAGACCTGCGGCCCGGTGAAGGTGACCAGCCGGAGCTGCGGCGGCCCTGGCTAAGCCAGCGGCGGCGGCCTGCAGCTGCCGACCGACTGCTTGCTGCCGGCGGCGGGCGCTGGGCGGTGGCGGGGGGGGGGGGCGCCGGAGAAGAAAGAAGGGAGCGAGGGAGGCTAGGTTGCCTGCTCTGATACCATGTGACAGAGTCAGGTATTGCAAAAGGCTTAGGGTTGCACAACGTGTGCACCCTCATATATATATATAACTGAGACAATTACAGAGAGGTCCATATATAAAGGAAAATAACAAAACAAATAACATGCTTAAGTAAAACAGGAAATATCTAATGTAACAGTTACAACCCCACCTCCCGATAATCCCCAATTAAGGGAGACTGAAAGGTCGAAGCCACACCCATAACTTCCGGATCAAAGGTTCGGCACTTAATCAAGAACAATTATTATATTTCAACAATCTATACTGAAAAGCTATAATAGAATTTTTCATACCTTTTGAAAAATTTGGATTTCTATCCATGTAAGCATTCTACTCTAACTAATCCTCCTTGCATTTTACTTCATGTATTTCACAATATGACGATTTATTGTTTGTCCTTTTGGCTTGTACCTAAAACGCCGACAAACAAAATGTCGTTCAGCCGAAGCTGGTATGCGGGGGAAACAATAAACGTGCAACTATGATAACAACGTAATCATTCAATTAATCATTTAACAACCAAAATTACGTTTTAAATATAACTCCGCGATCCATGAGTACCCTACCCTTTGTGCTATCCCTGCAGTGGACCTGGATACTACCTTCCTTATGGTAGATCCCCATTGAACCCTTCATGGTCCCACCTATAGGTGAACCAGTTTCTAGGGTTGAGTCACATGGCACTACTCGTAAGTAGCCCACTCCTTAACTCATGGCATGCTAATGGGTCTCATGGCACTACACTTGGTAACCCAATTTCTAACCCACGATAACCTAGACCTTACTCTAGGTTACCCCTTTTTAGCCTTTACAAGCCACAGAGGTGGACTCAGATCTAGACAGTTATACATGTATATTCATAGTGATAGTCATAGTCACTCTATAGTTGCATGAAATAAAAGCATCCAACAGTTATTTCAAGCCATGAGGGAAACGTCGATAAAATCCTCGAAAAACTAGTCGGGATAATCATAAGCGTAACCTACCTGACTTGATGATTTCACAAGCATTAAGCAAATCCAACCAAGAAAGCAATCCAATCAAGCAATTCAACAATTCCATAATTCCTGAAAAGAATATGTACTCTATTTATTACACACTTTATCAAGAATCTACTTTATTGACTTGGATTCACTTTCTAGGGTTTCTAATCCGCATTAAGGTTTCATTAATATTCATTAGGGTTTCTTAGATCAATTTCTCAAACTTTATCCCTTTTAGGTCAACAAACCCTAAAATACTCTTTTCTACTCATATAAACCCTAATTGCTCAAATTATCCATTTTAATAGTCTTTTATACTCAAATTGACTTAGGATCATCATATCTCTATTTATTCATGGATTTGAACCATTAAAACAATTAAAAGACATATTCACCTAAATTAGGGTTTTCAAGCTCATTAATGCATATTCATGCATGAAACCCTAAATTAAGCCAATTATATAAAAAGATTATCTTTTTAGATCCTATTTTTACTTTTATTAACAACAGGTTAATATTGGCTTGAATTATCCAATGATCATCATTAAATCCATCTAAATCATTAAAGATGATAACTTTATGTACTTTTCAAATTTCAAGCATATTTATGCACATAAACTCTAAATCAGACTAATTACGTGCAAAGTTCATCCTTTTCGATCTTAATGTACCTTTTTACAATTAACAGGTTATTATCAACTTTAATCACCCATTAAACTCTACTAATTACAATAATCATTTCAAAGTAGAGTTTCTCAATCTTTAATTCATTAAAGTTGATAACTTACACTACTTTTTGAAGAGCATGCAAAATTAGGTTTCAAACATAATTTCTTTGTGTTCCTCTCGTTCCGAGGATAAATTTTCATATATGACTTGTTTTAATCCGAGTTCCCTAGAATTAGTTACGATTTTAGCAAATAAATCATAAACTGACCAATAGGGAGGTGCCACGTAGGCAACCACTCCCATGCACATACCTCGCGCGCGCCCATCTTCAGGTTATAACGAAAAGACAATTTTAGCCCTACGTAAGTCGCTCCTTCTATAGCCCGCGGAGGGGCATATCAGTCAAAGGCCTCTTTGGCCTTCTTCTTCCTCACGCAGCCACTACTGCGATGTCCTGGCCGCCGATCAGTAGAGGTCCGTGAACCACCACCACCACCACGAGGCTCGAAACTTGACTCCAACTGTCCCCATGGCTCCGCGGTCTCCTCGCGCACCTGGGCGCTGCGCGATCGCAACCGAAGATGCCATTAACCTGCTCCTCTGGCCAGCGACGTGCGGCTGCTTTTGCAGCCGTGCGGCCACTGCTGCGTGCAGGTTAGGGTATAGCAACATCGGCCAAGCTTCTCCCAGATTTGTTGGGCAACATGCTTCCATCTCAAACCCTTCATGGCTCCTCGTTGTTCCCTGATCATGCCGCTTTCCTCGGTTAGGGTTTTCTGGACGAAAAGAGGAAGAAGAAGAAGGAAAGAAACGTGGGGTTCTTTGGACTCGGACTAGAGGATCTCCCCTTTATATAGGGGTGAGTAAAGAAGCCCTAGGTCGGCTACTCACGAATCCAAGAGTCCCTTTCCAAGTAGGAAATCACAATTCTTCTCTCTCTCTCTCTCCTTTTGATATTTCCTATTACTTGGATATTTAGGAATTCGAAAATCCCTCTCATTGTTATCTTTATTCTTAGCTTTTAATCCATTAGCCACGAAATTTCTATTTTCTTTTAATAGAAATTACTTCCTTTTTAACAATATCACAAAAATTCATTAATAATGCATTACATTATCCTCTTATTTTGTAATTTTGGTATTTTCTCTTTCTTTCCTCTTTATTGGGGCTCCTTGGACCCCAAGAAACTCTATTATTTCGAAATCCTTTTTATTGGATACTCATTATCCTTCTAGATGCATCTATATGCATTATTTTGCATTATCATGTTTATTTCTTATTAAAATATCTCTTTTTGAGAATTTCTCTTTAATTCTCTTTTATTTTCCTCATTGGCATTCCTTTTAATATTAGCAATCTCATGGATACGAAAATTCACCAAGAAATCTCATTTATGCCTCTTTCCACTCATTTTCCACATTTTATCATTATTTTCAATTTCTTTCTTAATAAAGAAATACTTAATTGATCTTTTCTTTTCGTATTGCCTTTTCTTTGCAACTTTGGACTCCTTGGAACCCAAGGAACCCAAGAGGCACGAAATCCATCTTTGGATTACATTTCTTTGCCTTCTAGAGGTTTCTACCTCTTTCTTTTCTCAAATATTCAATTATTCATTCACTAATTGAATTTTCTTGTTATTTGGGCCCAATAGCCAATAAAGCCCACAACACACACATCAAGGCTATTGTAAACAAAATCCATTTATTCCGAATACATTATATCATTAATCGTTCAAATATCCTTAATATGAGAAATTACATTTCTCACCAAATGAACTCAAAAATTGGGGTTGTAACAATTATGATCGAGAAGCTTCTGCTACATGCTTGCCTTTTATTGAGTATCTACATGAGGGGGGAGTGTTTGAGTATTTGAGCACTTTATTGTAATATTGAGGGGGAGAAAAATTCTTGTATGGGCTTGGTTTATATTTATCTTTTTATTCTGTCTTTTTTTAGTCTACCTCTCTATTTCCAAGATGACTTGGGATTCTCCCAAGAGCTTGAGGAGAGTGTTAAAGAGTCTGTTTACTTATGTTATTTTAGTCTCTTTGTATTATGGGTCCAAGTACGTCTTGGCCCATAAGGGTTTAGTTCGAGTTTGTACGCTTCCCTGTTTTCCCATATGTAGGAGCAGTGTTGTCTCTTATCAATATGTCGATTAGCCTTTTACTTACTTTCTGGCAGAAAGGATGACTAAGAAGTGAGAAACTAAAGTAACTTCTTCTTGAAGGAGAGGAAGCTATGCAAGGGCTGTGCCTTTTTATTACTATTGGGGAAAAAATTAGCAACAACCTTCTATTAGTATATACGCTTTACTGCTTTTCTTTACTTAGTGTATTTGCTTATTTCTCTTTATTCTCTTCTTCTCTTTATCCCATATTGCTCATTTCTAAATATTTTACACTCTCTTGTCTTATAAAAGAGAGACCATTGTATTCATTTTAGATCATCCAATAATAGGCAATCTCGTTGCCAACTTCTAGATGGTATCAAAGCGGGCCGATCCACCTTAAACCTAATCCCTCTCTCACCCCAACCCTAGCCGCCATCTTCTCCACCAACCCTAGCCGCCGTCACCCCCACCTCTTTTTTTTCCCGCCGCTAAAGTACTACTACAGTACTGCTACATACCGCCGTCCTCCCATCCAATCTCTCCACCAACCTCCTTCCCTTCTCCCATCCTTGTGGCCTAATCCACCACAGGCCCCTCTGTCTAGCTCCGTTTCTCTTTCCGAAATCTCCGGACAGCCTCGGTAACTTTCCAGTTCTGGCACGTTGACGAAGTAACGGGCTTCATCCTCTCTGTTTGCCCGCACCTCATGGTGGAGTGACTGATCCTCCATGTTGGCGTAGGTTTTTCTTTTCATCTGCTGCCCCTACGTGGGTTTTTCTAAGATCCATGCGTGGATCTTCTACCTTCTACTACTAGTCCATGTGTTGGACTTCTACCTCTGACTGCTGACTACTACTGCTCTTTGCGCCTGTGCTTCTGCCCCTGACTGCACCTTCCGATGGCGACTCCGGATCTTCTGCGTACTCTGTGTGTTACTACTGTGAAGTTGGATGGCTCCAACTATCACCTCTGGGCAGCTTCCTTTGAACTTTATGTTAAAGCACAAGGGTGCTATTCTCATCTATCGACCAAGGGACCGGACGCTCCCACTGTTGATGCTGATGACAAGACCAAGTAGGCCTATGATCTTTGGTCTAAGGAGGACTATGGTGTTATGACCTGGATAGTCAACAACGCTGAACCGAAGATCAGCCAGTCTCTCCTTCGTTTGAAGACTGCAAAGGATATGTGGGACCAGCTCTCCCACATATACTCTCACCAACAAAATCCAAAGAAAGTTTTTGAGATCTTCAAACAACTGGCCAAGCAAGAGTTTTCTACTATTGATTCTATCGAGGACTACTACAACAATTGTTGTGCTCTTTGGGATGAATTTCAGGTGTACCATCCGCTTTCTGCCGACATCACTGAAATCCAGCGTCAACGGAACGAACTTCAGCTTGTCCAGTTCCTCGCTGGTCTACCCTCCTTCGCCGGAGTTGTTGATCAGATTCTCTCGAGTGATCCTCTGCCTACACTGCGAGATGTTCTGAAACGTGTTCAACGTCTACCTTTTGTACCTCAGTCTTTGCCTGACACTTCTGATGGAGTGGCCCTTGCTGTTTGCACAGGTGACTCCTCTCGTGGCCGCGGTCGAGGACGGGGCCGTGGTCGCGGGCGCTCCTCTGCACCTGGACTTGGCTCTGGTACTGAGACTACTGAATCACACTTTTGTACTTTCTGCAAGCACACAAATCACAATGAAGATCGATGTTGGATCAAGCATGGCAAGCCAGCCTGGGCAAACCAAGTCACTACAGATCAACCTGAGACTACCACTACCTCTGCTACTCCTTCTGCTGATTGGATCCGGTCGGCGTTCGAGAAACTTCTTTAGGCTCGTCTTGCTTCTTCTGCTGAAGCCTCTACTGACGGGAGCGCTGCACTTCTGACCCAGTCTGGTAAAAATTCATGGGTGATTGATTCGAGTGCGACATCCCATATCTCTGGAAATCCTGTGTTATTTTCTAACTTACATAATACTCCTGTTATACCTCCTGTTACACTGGCTGATGGGTTTAAGACACCTGTTACTGGCATTGGTGATATCTGCACTCCTGGTTGCCTGCCTCTGCGGTCTAGTCTTTATGTTCTGAAATTTCCTATAAATCTGTTATCTGTCAATAGAACTGTAAAAAGTCTTCGTTGCTCTATTACCTTTGACCCGGATGGTGTTGTGCTTCAGGATCTGCGCAGGAGGACAACGATTGGTTCGGGCCATGAGGGACCAAATGGGCTATATTACTTGGACGTTCCAAAGATCGCAGCATATGTGACATCCTCTGTGACAGGCATCCAGTGGCACTACCGTCTGGGACATCCTTCTGCAGCGAAATTGGAACATTTACTTCCTGATGTTTTAGATTCTGTTTTTCATTGTGAGACTTGCCAATTGGGCAAACAGACGCGAGCATTTTTTTCTAAGAAATCATTTATTAGTTCAAAGCAACCATTTGATATTATTCATGCTGATGTTTGGGGTCCTTGTTCTGTGTCCAGTATTTTTGGATTTCGCTACTTTTTGAGTTTTATTGATGATTTTTCTAGAACTACCTGGATTTTCTTGCTCAAGGACATATCTACTATACTTGATACCATTACTGCTTATTTTGCTGAGATTCGTACCCAGTTTGCCAAACCTATCAAAATTTTTTGCACTGATAATGCCCTTGAATTCGTGCAAGCCTCAGTCAGCAACTTTTGTCGCAAACAGGGTACCGTACACCAAACTTCTTGTGCCTACACTCCACAGCAAAATGGAGTCGCCGAACGCAAAAATCAACACCTCCTTGAAGTTGCTCGCACTTTACTGTTTCATTACCATGTCCCACAATGTTTTTGGCCTGAAGCTGTTTCTACTGCATGTTACCTTATTAACCGCATGCCGTCCTCTGTGCTTGGGAATCAAGTCCCTTATCAAATCCTGTACCCGGATGCGCCCCTCTTTTTTGTTCCTCCTCGTATCTTTGGGAGCACCTGTTTTGTCAAAAATCTTCGTCCTGGTCTCACTAAACTTGATCCTAGAGCAATAAAGTGTGTCTTTTTAGGGTACTCTCGCACTCAGAAAGGGTACTGCTATTATGATCCCGTGTCTAAGAAAATGGTTTGTATCTGCTGATGTTGTTTTCTTTGAGCACATGCCTTTCTACTCCTCTGCCAGGTCTACCCTTACATCGGATTTATTAATGGAGACACCTCTACCTATGATTGATGATACTGATGATACTGCTCCTCCTGCTGAAAGTCCTCCTCTGAAAGTTTATCAACGAAGACATAAGACAACAACTCCCTCTATGGCCCCTCCTGAGTCCTTGTCCTCCTTGCCAGATCAAACACCACCACAGGTATACTCTGACTTAGATGTTCCTATCAGTTTGAGGAAAGGAACTAGAGCTTGTACTAAACATCCTATTGGCAATTTCTATACTTCTGATCATTTGGGAACTAATTTTGCAAATTTTACTGCTGCTCTTTCTACTGTCTCTGTTCCTAAAAATGCTTCTCAGGCTCTTAAACATCCAGCTTGGCGTGAGGCCATGGAAGCGGAAATGCAAGCTCTTACCGATCGCAATACTTGGCAGTTAGTCGATCCTCCTACTGATTGTTCTCCAGTTGGCTGTAGTTGGGTGTTTACTGTTAAATATCAACCGGATGGCACGGTTGAGCGCGTCAAGGCTAGACTTGTTGCCAAGGGCTACACGCAGACTTATGGGGTCGACTACTTTGAGACTTTTTCATCGGTGGCTCAGTTGAATTCCGTACGCATTCTTATTTCTGTTGCTATTAATTCTGATTGGCCCTTGTACCAGCTGGATGTGAAAAATGCGTTTCTGTATGGGGATTTACATGAGGAGGTCTATATGCAACAACCTCCAGGATTTGTGCTTCAGGGGGAATCCTCCAAAGTCTGCAGGTTGTGGAAAGCTATCTATGGTTTAAAACAGAGTCCCCGTGCTTGGTTTGATAAACTAAGTACCATTCTTCAGAAGTTTCTTTTTCGACGCTCCCAGTCCGATCATTCTGTCTTCATTAAAAATAGTACTGCTGGCCTTGTTATTCTGATTGTATATGTTGATGACATTATTCTCTCAGGGAGTGATCTTAACGGTATTCGGGCTACTAAGTGTTATCTGGAGAAACACTTTCTCACCAAAGACCTTGGGACTTTGCGTTACTTTCTTGGGATTGAAGTCTCTAAATCTGCTTCTGGTTTATGCTTGTCTCAACGTAAATATGTTGTGGATCTTCTTTCTGACACAAGACTTCTTGGTGCTAAACCTGCTAGTACTCCTCTGGATCCAAATACGAACTGGGACAATGAGAACTCTCCTGCCTATCTTGATCATCATCAATATCGCCGCATGGTTGGCAAGCTCATTTATCTTATTGTTACTCGTGCTGATATTACTTCTGCTGTTGGGCTTGTTAGTAGATATCTGGATAAACCCCGTCAATGTCACTGGGATGCCGTTTGCCACATTCTCAAATATCTGAAGAGTGCTCCTGGGAAAGGTTTGCTATATAAAAAACATGGTCACTGTAAGCTTGTTGGATATTCTGACTCTGACTATGCCGGGAGTAAAATCGACCGACGCTCCACCTCTGGCTACTGTACCTTTGTAGGATGAAATCTTGTTACTTGGCGAAGCAAGAAACAGACTGTGGTTGCTCGCTCAAGTGTTGAAGCAGAATATCGCGCCATGGCGCATACTACTTATGAGCTGTTCTGGATTCAAAGCCTACTGAAGGATTTTGGCATTTCTGACTCTTCTCCTATTCCGATGTACTGTGACAACAAAGCTGCCACTTTTATTGCCAGTAATCCTACTTTTCATGAGCGAACAAAACATGTTGAGGTTGACTGTCATTTTGTTCGCGAAGCTGTCTTATCTGGCCAGATATCTACTCCCTACATACATACTTCTGATCAGGTGGCTGACATCTTCAGCAAGATTTTTCCGAAGACGAGATTCACTGCTATGACATCCAAGCTGGGCATGATTGACATCTGCGCTCCAGCTTGAGGGGGAGTATTAGTATATACACTTTACTGCTTTTCTTTACTTAGTGTATTTGCTTATTTCTCTTTATTCTCTTCTTCTCTTTATCCCATATTGCTCATCTCTAAATATTGTACACTCTCTTGTCTTATAAAATAGAGACCATTGTATTCTTTTTAGATCATCCAATAATAAGCAATCTCGTTGCCAACTTCTAGACCTTCCAAACAACAATGTGTGGTTGTGACTATACTTAAAAAAAGAGGAACAAATGAAGAAAAATATAGAGGTAAGGAGAATTTAGAGGAGAAGGGAGAATGCACTAACTTTAGGCTAGCCAAATTGCTCCCTAGTGTCCCTACGTACAACAATAGGGAATTGATGTGATGCAATTGAAATTCTTGGTCCATAGGGGAGAAGAAATGAAGTGGAGAAGGAGAAACAAGCATATTATAAGAACGAAGGTGAAAAATAGAGAATTGGACAGAGGGTTGAAGGCGGGGAAGAAGAAACAATGGAAAAAGGAGGCGATGTACCCATCTGTAGCATGAAAGGAGTAGAGCCATAACACAGGGTGGGCCCAGAGCTTGCTTCTACCTAGAGGAAGAGGAGGCCACTGACATGAGAGAAGGTTGTTGTGGTGGACTATAGGGCTTCAAAAACCAGGAGAGGAGACCAAAGATCATATGACTGCTTGATCTTCTCATCAACAGTTTCAGCAGGTGTAGGCTGACCAACAATAATAAGATGAGAATAGCGCCCTTGAGCCTTGCCATACAACTCAAAGGAGGCAGACCATATATGGCAGTTGGAACCATCCAACTTGACAGTCGTAACAGGGGAATGGGTTAAGAGTAGTGGCTGCAGGAGAGAGAGGAGGTAGAGGCTACAGCAGGAGAGGGAGAATGTAGAGGGAGTGACGGGGAAGTTGCGGGAAAAAAGGGAGACAGGGAGGGGGCAGCGGTGGCGGGTCGGGAAAACATGAGGGGCGGTGGCTATGGGGAATATGAGGGACAAAGGCTACGAGAGGGGAAGCTTGGTTAGGTCATGGGAGGGAAATAGGGTTAGGGATGGCTACAGGGGGTCGAATTGCGCTCTGATAACACAAAGAGGAATATTATTTATTGAGATTATTAAAATAAATACAAGTCTGGTCTTTATTTGGGATAAGAGAGGACTAATTACAAAGCTAAGCAATATGGGATAAAGACTAAAGAGGAAAAACACAAATAACACAAAATATAACAAGACATAACACAAATCTCTAAATATATTAGGATGTTAACCTGGGATATGGTTAACATCTCTTGTATGAGATTGATTATATTGATATAAAAAAATGCAGAACACATTCCTTTTCCAAAATGGCGCATAGACGCAGATTTTAAGGTTTGGATAACTACTGTTGACATGATATAATCACAAGTTGCACTAGGGCTGTCAATGGAGAGGGTAAGGACTTACCCTAACCCTTACCCACCAAGTTCGGCTGGTAAGGGTATGGTTGATTCCCCACTCCACCAATATCCTTACCCTCCCCTTGCCCTTACCCTCTTACCCACAGGGTATACAGGGAGAGTAAGGGTGAAACGGGGAATTGATATGTCTTCTAAAATTTGTGTAACAACGATGGCCTGCCTAATACATTTATATATTTAAGTGAACTATCAATATGCTCCATAATGTCTATTAACTACTCAAACTGATTATAAGCAATCTTTTACAAAATTATAGACATAGTTTGTGCTGTCTTGAAAATATATTATCAAGGCAATAGTTGTTGCATTTACAATAATAGTAGTCGTAAGATTGGTGTATGAACAAATAAGTCACTCCCAAAAGAGAAAATGCTACATGAAAATGATATTAAATGACAATACATCACAACAAGTTATTGTTGCAAACATACATATCTTATACCCTCCAAAATATTGTTTTGTACGAAAAGTAAATAAATTGAAGTAGATTACACAGTAGAAATATGTATTGAATGGTACATCAACGATTAAATCTTGTTATTATATACCCATGTGTCTTACAACTTCAGGTTTTTCATAATACCTGATCTAGCTCCCAAAAGAAGTAGAAACACCACAAAAGAAGTGTAACATGGTGCATAAACTATAAAATCTAGTTATTTGATATATATGTGTCTTACACCTCCAAAATGGTGTTATATACACGATCAAATTAGCTACATAAGATTTGATAAGAACATCATGTATTGTATTAAATGATGACCACATAATATTTGAATAATCCATAGACTTAATCAACAATATTACTATATATTTAATATATTATACATAAATATTGGCGAGTAACGGGTTACAGGGTATAGGTAATGGCTTACTCTTACCCTTAACCTTACCCACTAAGGTAGCGGGTAGAGAGTAGCGGGTAGGCGGGTAAAGGGTATGAAAATCATTTACCCTTACCCTTCCCCTACAGAGTATGTGGGCAAAGGGTAAACGGGTTTACCCATACCCAGTTGACAACGCTAGTTGCACTTTGCAGTGGAACTTCATAATCATGGTTGGTAGTTATATGATTTTCTAAACTTAAAAGCGTCTTTCGTACTCCCTTCCCAGATATTGCAGAGATTCTGGATTCAGTTTTCCACAAAGGATTATTTTGGTAATATACTACTGCTAATCCTCGTGTCCTGCTTGCCTTATCTTCCATTCATTGTCTATTCTTACAGTTGAGGTAGAGACTTTTAGAACAAAAGCTCACAACATCCAATATAGTCTTGTTTTGCTTGTGTCCCTTTCCTTTGTGAGAAATGTTGTTTTTTATGGGTCATGATATAATGTTCGTTCTTTCAGCATGAGGCAAATAAAATTTCTCAAAGTGAGAAGAAATTATTAGCCTTAGTAGAAATGGGGTTCGCAGTTGGTGAATCATCATTGGCTATTGAAGAATGTGGTAAGCATTTTGTTGAAAACCTTAAATACAGTTATTGAATTCTGGATGGGGAACTTAGCACTAAAGTCATGATTTCTTGGAGGGATTATGTCGGTAACTTCATTCAAGTTGCATGTTCCAAACATTTACCTGGAATGATCTTTTGAGTAAATACATTAATAGTTTCTACATGGACATAAATTATTGTAAACTGAGTACATCATAACCACTTCAATTTTACTAAAAATGTTTTACATTTCAAAATGGCTATGAGTAAACCAGTGTTACTGTTGGGGGATATTTGTTAATGGGTTAATCATGTACATGGTCCCAAGTTTGTATGCCCCATTAGTATTTTTGTCGTCTCTCCTATATGCAGGACTAGGGTGTAGTCTGTGTAGTATCTCTTTGCCTTCTAATTATTTCTAACATGGGGGATTGCAAGTTTAATTCCAAAAGAAAATTCATCTTACCTATTGGTGCCAGCAACCACCTCTTGCCCGAGGGTTTCTGCCACCAGGTGCTTCTGCCTCCCCCTTGTCTGCTTCCATTTGCCCTGGGCTGTACAAGCATCATCTCTTTGTCTGTTCTTATTTATACTGCAAACTTGCTGCCTCTTCCCCTCTGTGACGTGGCTGATTCAGATCTTCCTGCTACTTACCCAAAGGCCGCCGACCATACCTCTTGCTGCTGTTATTGTTGATGGAAATAAAAAAGAGAGGGACTACAACAACCATTGAAGCCTACATGCTTGCATACTGTTGAAATAGGCTGCCGGACCTTGCCGAAAATGGATCACCTCCTCTGTTGCTGCCCCTGATGGCACCTCTATCTCTCTTGCTAGGATGGCTGCCATTACCTGCCAAAATGCCTGATCTGCCATGCTGCCACTCTCTGCATCTGCGACTACACTCTGTCCAGATTCTCCTCTGCCCTTCATTAGCATGTTCACTGGGCTGGGTGAAAAGGTAGACGAGGGGAGCTGACACCTGTGGCCATTTCCTCCCACTTCCTCTCTCCAGTCTGCTCTGCTGCGACTGCTTCTCTGCTACTGCCGCCATGATGAATATTCTAGTGGCCTAGTTGGATCTCCTATCTTCTCACTCTAGTTGACTTTGCCGTTGCCACTGTTTCCTTCCTCCCTTCCCACCTCTCTCCCACCTCATATCTCCCATAGCTGCTGGCCTCTGCACTATCTCCTTGGTAGCAACAACACTGGCTGCAAGTCCCTGTTCCCTTGATCCTACCCCTTCCCCATGTCGAGCAGGTCAGATCCTCTACATTTTTTCCCTCTACTCCTGCCTCCATGCAGCGCCTCTCTCTGACGTGCCGTGTGTCTCAAAACAGCTGCTGCTACTTCCTTGGTTCCTATCTTTTTATGTGCTACTCACTTTTGAGGCCACATTTTCTACCGAGTTACTGCCCTCATCTCCTAAATTTTCATGCCCATGTCCCCCTTCAATGATTGCATTACCGGTGCATTCATTTTTTGTTCAATCAAAATTACCTGCTGCTATCTTTTTTCTTTATTGTCTCCCACTGTATTTTTGTCAACCCTTGTTATGCAACCGGGCTACTACTACATCCTTTCATATTGTTAATCGTCTTATCTTGTGCCCCGGGGGGGGGGGGGGCGGGGGGGTATGCATGACCAACCCAAGTACTCTTAGACATGCCTCAGCTGAGATGAGGGGGAGATAAATAGGAGAAGAGAATGGAAGAGGAAGAGATGGAGTGAAGAGATACTCAAGAAGATCAATTTATTTATAGATTATTTCTATCACTTGTATTGTTGGTTTCCGATTGAGCTTTATTTTCTTGTTTATTCAAATATCCTAGAGTTAAGCCTATCAGACTTATTTGTGGTTAATGTCATACGTCTATATCGCGCATATACTACCAATGTGTATGCAATTTTTTGCATTTTCACTACCTACTTTCTTTGCAATGTTCTGCACATTGATTACTTGCTACAGTGCTCTAACACTCTTTGGACTGCGTCTACCACTCTAACTGTATAAAACAATTGATTCTTTTTATTTTTTTTTCTAGTGAAGTGCCTACTCTACCATACGTAGGATTCCATGGATACATGAGTACATTTAAGTGGGGAAATGGATCCTCACTTAAATGCACTAATAAAAGAATATAGAATATAAATACTATGGGTTTAAGCCCAATCAATCAGATAACCACTTACACTAACACTCCACTCAGGAAGGAGAGTAGACATTGTGTAGTCTCAGATGGATACTCATAGAAAGAGAGGTGGAGGAAGTGGTTTGGTCAGGATGTTAGTGGTTTGGTCAGGATGTCAGTGATTTGATCACCAATTTGTATGTGAGGAGTCACAATCTTCTTAGCTTTGACTACGTATCATATAAAATGGGAATCCACCTCAATGTGCTTTTTATACTCATGAAATACTGGATTGTGGGCGATGTGATTACAGTATGTTGTCTCATTATAAAGAGTAGTTGGAGTCTGAATAGGAACTCCAGACTTGGTCATAATAGACTGTGCCCACTATAAATCACAAGAAGCATGAGGCATAGCCCGATCTTCAGCTTTTGTGCTGGAGCGAGCAATTGTTTCTTGCTCCTCCAAGCCACAAGGTGGTCGCCTAACATGATACATAAGCTGGATGTGGAACAATAGTCTCGAGCATCACCGCCCAATCTGCATTCGCATGCCCGAGGATTGTGATTGTCTTCTTTTATGGGCATTTGTAGAAAAGACCTCTTCCAGGAGCACTTTTAAGGTCTCATAGGATCCGTAGAATGGTGCACCAATGAGAGGCTCACTTATATGTTGACTGATTTCTCTGACAACATAAGCAATGTTTCGTCAAGTAATCGTTAGATAAGAATCCATTTCCCAACCGCATGATGATATTTCACTAGCTTAGGGAAGATCCGCAACTTGTAGCTTTCATGTAATTGTACGTTGGGGGTGGAGACTGGTTTGGCATCTATCATCCTAGTCTCTTGGAGTAGGTCCAAAACATAACATATTTGAGATAAGTTGATCCCTAAGGTTAGGGTGGTTAGGGATGAACATTGGTCCAAAATTGGACAACAGCGGACCGAGGACCGAATTTGTAAAAATTATGTACTGTAGACCAGACCGTTTTAAAGTAGGATGAGACCGGACCAGGCCATTTCAAAATAGGACCGGACCATTTGGACCGTAATCAGACTTTTTTGGTATTCCACAACTTATTTAATAGTAAAAGTTAAATAATCTTAATTACTTCTAACAATTATCTACCATTAATATCAAACATTTACACTACTACTGTCTATATATGTTATTTGTGCGTACTTTTGACATAGTATAACTTCATATATAAATGGATTTTATATATAAGTTGGACTTCAGTCCGGTCCACGTCTGCCCGATTTGGACCAGACTAGGCTGTGGACTGGATCCAAAATGAACATCTAAAATTTTCGGACCAAGGATGGGAACAAACTCATAAAGGTACAGGATTGCACCGGACCAAATTGACCAGTCTGGTTTGATTTTGCGGTTTGGACCGAGATTTTCTCACCTCTACATGTGGTGGAATGAAGAATTTCTATGTTGAGGAAATACATAGGTTTCTCAGATCCTTTATGTGAAGTAAGTTTGGAGAGACCGCTTCCGACTTCATATGCCCCCTGTCATTGCTAGTGATCACAATGTCATCCACATACACAACAAGAAGAATGAGTCCTCTAGAATAACGAGAAGAAAATAGTGAATGATATGTAAATAGACCTCTGGAGGCTTAGCTTTCCAAGGACCATGCTTAGTTTGTCAAACCAGGCTCTTAGAGATTGCTTAAGCCCATATAAGGAGCATCAAAGATGCAAACCTTACAGGAAGAATCCCTCTAAATCAAAGCAAGGATGTTGTTGCACATAAACTTCTTCCTAGAGGTCACCATGTAGTAAGGCGTTTCAAATATCCAGCTAGAAAAGTGGTCAGTCTTATACGAATTGCCAAGGAGATCAAAATGCAGAAAGAGGCAATTCGGGTTATGAAGAGAAGATCTTGAAATAGTCCACACCAAAAGTGAAAAAAGTCTTTTGCAACTTGTTGTGCTTTGAGTTGCTTGACAATGTTGAGTGGTGTTTATAGAGAATTCCTATGGAAACCAATAATGTTCTTGTGAGGTGAAGGATCAACTAGATCCCATGTGTCATTTTTGCAAAGAGCCTGCATCTCATCCATCATAGCAGCTTTCCACTTTGGGTCAGAGAGCATCAGCTAGATGTTTGGAAATAGTGGTGGTGCCTAAAGTTGTGGCAAACACATAAGAAGAAGAAGAGAGACAAGCTAGACAACAATGAGATGCATGATAATGCAAGAACATATATCATTTCAAAGCGCCAGTAGTAATTCAAATTGGACTTAAGCAACCAATGACGAAGGGGAAACCACATGTGGATGTAAAAATGTGTCAATTATGTGGTAAAAGGATGGCATCCAAACAAATAATGCATGGAATACATAGTATGGTTGATTGTGTGCAGAACCACATGGCGATTCCAATCCCATGAAATAACCCTCCAAGCCATCACTATTGAGAAAAGAAAAAAGGCTTTGAAGGCCGTCACTAAGACGGAATCACGAGTTATACAAAAATCTTAGATCATGTGGCTAAATAAAGGCGACCAAAATTTCAAACTCTTGTATGCTCCCTGAAAATACCAGAACATAATAAGAAGCATGATGATTGCTTAAGTTCAGAAATATGATCAGGTAGAAACTAGTCTTTTATACTTTCCTCTCCGAACCATGTTAACTAAAAGAAGGTATTACTAGAGAGGAAATCAGACAAGTGGTGATAAATACTAATGGGGACAAAGCTCTAGGTCTAGATAGATTAGATCCACATATATTTAAGAAGGCTTGGGTCATAATAGATGTTGATGATGTAAAGGCTGTAAAAGTTTCTCATCTAGTTGTTAAATTCTAAGAGATGTAAATCACACATTCATCATAGATCATCCCTAAAGCCCCTAATGCATGTACTCTCAAGTACTGAAATCCTATATCTTTGTGTTAATTAGTCTACAAGCTCATATCATAAATTCTCGCTAACAACTTACATGTTCTTTCCATTTGGTTTCTTTTTTCCCAGTAGTTGATCATTTTTATTGGAATTTTTCACCATTTCCTGCGCAATACCTGAAAGTTGACCTTTTCAGCTCTGTCAAACAAAATCTGAATTTGTATGTCTTCATGGAAATTTGCCTTAGATATTTCTCCAAGACTTGTCCGGATGAGACCAACTAACTACCCATTTATACACGCTACACTCTTTCCCCAAGGCTCCTTCTGTCAATCTTCGCTCTTAACGCCCAAGCAGCTGTCTTGGTGAACGTCTTTTACGGCCCATTTGTCTTAGTTTTTGTTGTATTCTTCTAAATAATGCCTCTATGCGAGATAATTTCTCATTATCTATTTAACTTTTCTCTCTTTTTGTGAGTTTGTTGTTCTTATGAGAGTTTGCTTGGCTGATTGTTGATGGTGCTCTGCATGGCTTTACAACAGAAGGTCCTTGATCAATATCTTGATCCAGAAAAAATCTGTCCTTGGAGCTTTTTTGGATCAAAGTCCCTTATCATATAAAATTGCATCAGACACCATTCTGTAGAGGGGACTTTGTAGAAATTCCATTTTTCTAGGGAAAAGAGGTATTTCTATATTGTTGGGGGTTGTATGCAGATGTGTTTATAGAAGTTGTATGGCTTCCTACCAATGAATTGATCTTTCCCTAAAATAATCCCCTATAGATGGCTTACACGACCTATGGGATGTTTTGTAGATCTAGAGGAGAAATCAATGTGTAAATGTCTGGTGGGTAATTTTGTATCTTATCATCAACAGACTAAAGATCTACTTTTTTCGGGGATAATTAGTCAAATCATGGCTTTCCCTAAACAACGTCACTAGGATGTTGCCTTTCATATTCTGCGTCTCATAGAAGGTCTCCTAGAAAAGGTCACTAAAATAAGAAAAGTTACCGTCTTGATTTTTGGATATTCTGATGCTGATTATGCGGAAAATTGCTCGTAAAAGAGATCTAAGTCAGGTTATACTGCACATTAGTTGGACATAATCTTGTTACTTGGAGGAGCAAGGAAAAAAATATAGTTTCAAGTTCAAACAAAATATAGGGCGCGGGTCATACTAATAGTGAGCTCTATGGGTCTCCTTGATTCAACCATTTCTATGTATTGTCACAATAGAGCTGCTGCTTTTATTGTGAATTGTGAGTAATCTTGTCTTCCCTGAAAGAACAAAGCACATTGGGATATATTACTTTCTTTCCAGAGATCATGGTGCAGGACTTTGACTTCATGTCGACCTCGCCAAGCGTGGAAGTGGAAGTTTGTGAAAACTTTGAGGAAATTTAGACGCAAACTTTGATAAACTTCGATGCCATTTTTGAAGAAAATGATGTGAATTTGAAGGAATCTTTGATGGGAAACTTTCAATTATGTGATACCTCTATCTTATATATGTTAATTTAACACAAAAACACGATTTGCTACTCTTGAGCCCTAGTTAGGTTGATAATACAATGTGTTGCTTGCAAGGGTTAAATGTGCAATACACATACAAATCCAAGTTCACCGTATGTATGCTATACAACATACAATCGTATATTAGTAACAACACCCTCTCTAGGAAAGAGTGGTAACAACAAGCATAGGAGTTGATATTAGAAGTTATGAAGAGGGTTGGAGACGACACTATGCTTTATATGGCCATTAGGGCACTAGTTAGGATTAATGTTTTGGGCCGTCTCAACTTCGCCCCAACTTCGCCAACTTAGAGGAAACTTCGAAAACTTCGAAGAAGTTGAGATGAAAATGCACACAAAAAAGTCAACTTCACCGACATCAGTGAAACTTCGCCCTGAAGTTTGGACGAGGCCGGAATATTTGGTATTTGACTTTGCCTATGGTCGAACTTCGAAACTTCGGCAAAACTTCACCCAACTTCGACGAAGTTATGTTCCATGCTAGAAATGTTGTGAGGACTAAGTTTGTCTCTACGCCTCTTCAAAGGACTTAGGATCATGTTACTAACATCTTCCCAAAGCCTGAAAAAGGAAAATCTAATTAGGAGCTCTGCAACAAGCTGGCCATGTTGAACATGTATGCAACAACTTAAGGGGAAGTGTTAATATATTTATTATGCGCACTATTCTTATATCATTATTTACCACTTATAACATTCATATATACCGATTAAGGTTGCCAGTCTTCCCTAGGTCTCTGTATATGGTGAGCCTTTATTTACAATATATGAACTTTTTCTACAATTTAAACAAACAAAAAAAGCATAATAGAAACATGTAAGTGGTGGACTATTTGGATTGCTGTCAGTTGGTTATTCCCTGTATGTACATAAGGATCTTCCTGAATGAATTGGATCTTTCCTAAACTGAAAGATTATGATCATCGACACATAGGCCATCACAGTTTTCTCTGTAGATAACACGTAATGACTGGGTTACATGCATATAATATATTGTAGTTGTGTGCTTGAATATAATATGTTACTTAAACTCCCGATAAGTGTTGAACTAGCCTATATTACTAGGATTGGGCTGAAACATCAATCTCCTCTTATTCACAATGTGATTGATGATTAGAGTTATTTGACTGTTGGTTGTGCACAATTGCACATAACCACACTTGTAACAGAGGATGGGCTTTCTTTTGATATTTATACTTTAAATTGAATTGAAAATGTCAGGACCTGAAGCATCAATTCTGGAGTTTGCAGACTACATCTATGCTGCTCAGTTGGCACAAAGTTTTGATGATGACAATGATGAGGTTTTTTTTGTTTCTGCTATCACATAATGAATATATATTTTCATAATCCAAAATCTTATTTTGATTTTAAATAATTTGGTATCATTGAGATTTAGTTTGTATTTGATTGCAGCCTCGGAGGAAAGTTCGTTACTTTTGTGCCAAGCATAAAAAGATGCTTGTCGAGGATTTTGACTCTTCATCTGGTAAAAGGAGGAGATGGGTTGAGAAGGAAGAGGATAAAACATTCAGGAAGTCTTGCTTAGATAAGATCAAAGCTTCAAAGAATCTTCATGTTGAAGACTTAGATGAACCCAATGAAGATTGGACCTGCAACTTGCCCAATCCAATGGTTGGTTTCGGCCTTCCAAATGACTCATACCAGAGAGCCGAAAGAAAGCTCCCAGAAGCTGCAATTGGCCCCCCATTCTTTTATTACGAAAATGTAGCCCTTGCACCGAAAGGAGTTTGGGAGACAATGTCTCGTTTCCTCTATGATGTGGACCCTGAATTTGTGGATTCCAAGTTTTTCTGCGCTGCAGCGCGGAAAAGAGGATACATCCACAACCTCCCTATCAAAAACAGGTTCCTTCCCCAACCTATTCCACCAAAGACAATTTTTGAAGCTCTGCCAATGACAAAGAGATGGTGGCCAAAATGGGATAATAGAACTCAGCTCAACTGTTTGCAAACAGTCACTGGATATGCTAAGTTAACTGAAAAAATAAGGAATTTGCTAGAGAATTCAGACGATCCACCACCCTACAGGCTACAACAGTTTGTTGTTAAATTATGCCGAAAATGGAACTTGGTTTGGGTTGGTCCTCGTAAGGTTGCTTCCTTGGAGCCTGATGAATATGAAACTTTGTTAGGGTTTCCAAAGAACCATACAAGAGGGGGTGGAATTAACAGGACTGAAAGATACAAATCACTGGGAAATACGTTTCAAGTCGATACAGTGGCATATCATTTGTCTGTCCTGAAAGAGATCTTTCCTAATGGCATAAACGTTTTGTCTCTCTTCTCAGGAATTGGTGGTGCTGAAGTAGCGTTGCATCGACTGGGTATCCACTTGAAAATTGTGGTATCAGTAGAAATATCTGAATCAAACAGGAATATCCTGACGAGTTGGTGGGAACAAACTGGACAAACCGGCACCTTGATACATATTGCTGATATTCAGCAGTTGAATCCTGATCAACTAGAGCATATGCTCAATACTTATGGAGGTTTTGATTTGATCATAGGAGGAAGTCCATGTAACAACCTTGCTGGCAGTAATAGAGTGAGCAGACACGGACTTATAGGGGACCATTCCTCACTGTTTTATGATTATGTTCGAGTCTTAAATTTTGTCAAGAGCAAATTAGGTGGAAACATGTGACAGGTATGCTGCATTTCTATATTTCTTGTATCAGTATTATTGGTATCTGCATTTCGAATTGCTGGCTTGATATCTTCAATAATCGCAGTATTCTCTGATATTATGAAATGTCCATGTACCACATGCATTTTTCAGACAATAATAATACAATTAGTTATCCTGTCTCTAATACTTACCAAACAAATCACAATTTTGTCATGTAGTTATCAAATGCCAATGTATTTTCCCTAATTTGAATTTGTGATGTTCTCAACATGCAACCCAGGTTCTAAATCCTCTTAAGATACATTTCAATATTCTATGTGCCCCCCCCCACCCCCCACCCCCCACACACACAAAGGTTTTGAGCATTTTCTTAGGTTTATTTGAATAATATACATGATTCCCATCTTTTCTAGACAGCCAGTCAAATAAGATCATGACTTTTAATTGTGCTCGTGATATCTTCTAGAAGCTTCTGTCCTCATAACTTAAAAGTTTTCTGAATAAGCTTAGGCCATTTTCTGATCTCTTAGGTGTGCTTACCTAATTGGGCATTAGGGTCCTTTTTTTCCAATTCTATTCCAAAGCCCAAGCGTAATAGACTAACCCCATATGATTTATTGCCTGTAACAAATACTGCACATTACTTATGTGAAATAGATTAAGGTTGCATTCTTACTAAATCTAGTTTACAAGGGGCTGGTACATATAGGAGGATTAGAGAGGAGGGATTAAACTAGGGGTGGCAATCGGGTTCGGGTTGAGCGGGTTTTATTTCGGGTCAACACTTTTTGGCTAGACCCTAAACTTACAAAAGATAGATTTTCGGGTCGAAACCCTTGACCCTAACCCGACCCACAAATAATTTCGGGTCTATCAGGTCTGACCCGTAAATTCAACACCAAGACAATAGTTTTAAAAAAAATGCATATGTCTAGTCATTGATAATTCCCAAGTGTAATTAACAAATTTCATTGTGATAAACTTACTATGTGATTGAGAAACACATATAAAGCCTATTGTAGTTTGTTCGAGACTTTTAAACACAAATTCCTAATATAATTAGTATAATAAATCATACAAATCAATACAAAACCATGTAGAATTGTCAAAATAAACTTCATGATTGATGGATTAGTAAATTAATGGGCCATCGAGTGTCTTAAAGTATAATATTTGTAATTTTATTTGAAAATATAATTCTGAATTTCGGGTCAATCGGGTCAATTCGAGTCTAAAGTCCAAACCTGAACCCGACCCTAAATTAATTTCAGGTTCTTTGGGTTCGGGTCAAAAAACCTTAGACCCTAAACTTGCTTAAAATTTCGGGTTCAGGTCGGGACTTGTTTTGCCAGCCCTAGATTAAACAGACACTGGCGCATGATCGACTTAAGCTCATTACAGAATAAGGAAAACACATGTAGGTCTATGCCCTATAGATAATGTCAACACTTCACATCAAGCTGGAAAGTACACGCCATGTAAATTTGAGATGCCTTGAGCATTGCTCCCAGTGACGACTATGTCATTGACATATACCACCAGAAGAATGTGCCCCTGAGATGTTTTCTTTGAGAAAAGAGAGTGATCGCTAGCAGATTTGCTTGAAGCCAAAACTCTTGATGACAATGGTAAGCTTGTTGAATCAAGCCCGAGGAGACTGCTTTAGCGCATAGATGTAGTGGCAAAGACGATAGAAGTTGGTCGAACACTCCCCCACAACAACAAATCCCGAAGCGAATAAGTCGCCATGGTGGAAGGCATTCTTGATGTTGAGCTGGTGGAGCGACCATCTAGATGAGCAACAATAAAAATCAAAATGCGGACCGAGGCAATCCGGGTGACATGCAAGAATGTCGCAATGAAGTGAACTCCATAAGTCTGTGTGAAACACTGTCAAAATATACTCCGACTTTTTCAAAAACCCGCATTTAACACGCTAATTTTCCCATGGATGTATGAAACAACCAAATAGCTCCCCAAATCTCAAACATTTCCTCTTATTCCCGTATTATTTGCAAACTATTCACGTTTTACATTTTTCCCGTTTATATTTTTTCCCATGTTATTGTTTAAGAATCTGACTTAGTTTGAGTGTAAATACATGTGTGTATATATGTATCTACATCATTGTATAGAAAAACATTTTGAACGACCGCTTAAGCGGCCAAGCCCTCCAGCCGCTTAAGGTACCCTTGAGCGCCAATTAAGCGGATCTAACAAAATCGGCCTTTTTTGCCCACTTCACCCCCTTTTTCCTGCTTTTTGCCCACTTTTTTTTTAAATTCTGTAGTAAACCTATAACTATAAGTAAATTATACGGTCCCAAGTATTATCGACTATAACATATAAAACTTATATACATTTCATGTTCTATGATAAGCCATAGTTCTAATTCAGAATGCATATTTTGTATGTAAGTCATGATAATTGGCAACTGTTGTAATATACAAGTAAATTAAATGTAATTGTTATCTAGTTTAGAATGCAGAATTTGATTAAATGTACTTTTGTAATGTATGACTAATTGATGATATGCATATATATGTAGATAACAATAAGTTTGTAAGGTATCCATGATAAGTTCATTGTTTACTGTATAGCTATGTAAACATGTGATACAAAAATTTTGTTGTATCATGTATATAGGGTGTTTTATCCATGAGAAGTCATTTGTTTATTATATTATAGCTATAATCATTGTGTTATAGTTTTGTTATAAACTAACTAGGTGTTATATATATATATATATACATTATATATATATTATATATATGTGTATGTATATATATATATACATTATATATATATATTATATATATATAATATATATATATAATATATATAATATATATATATATATATATATATATTCTCCACACATTTACACAGAAGTATTATTGCTTTTCATACTCAAGCTTCCAGATCTTCTACATTGACCACCACTTCATGATTCCACCAAAACTTCTTGACCTTGAAATTGAGAGAGGATGGGTTCATGAAGGCTAGAACTATATATATATATATATATATATATATATATATATATATATATACTGCTATTCCTATGCATTGTGACAATAAAGCTGCCATCTTCATTGCTAATAATCCTGTGTATCATGAGCGCACAAAGCACATTGAAGTTGACTGCCATTTTATCAGAGAAACTATCTTGTTTGGTCGGATCTGCACTCCATTTACCCGCTCAGAAGATCAAGTTGCTGATATTTTTACAAAGCTACTGGCAAAGAAGCATTTTAGCTCTCTTGTGGACAAGTTGGACATGATTGATATCTATGCTCCAACGTGAGGGGGGTGTTAAATAATGTCTTTATTTATTATGTTTGCTAATTTACTTTTCTATATGGACCTACTTGTAATCGTTCCACTTATATATATATTGGGTACACACATTGCGTAACCCTACGGTTTCTCACTTTGCCTTTCTCAGAGAGAAATAAATATCAATGTTTATCAATATCTACATTGGATCAATTACATTACGAAACCATCTCGCGGTCGGCTACTCTAAGCCAACCCGTTTTTTATTATTTTCATTTAGAGCGGAATTATAAAATCATTATTACCTCTATTTCCGCTGCTACATGTTGACAATTAGTTTGTCACTTTCAGTCATTGTTGTATGGTGCATACTCGATCCCACGATTACGGAGAGCCATCTTCGCCGGGGTTTGGGCAAGCGGAACTCCTTCACACAGAGAGAGAGAAGCTTCACAGTCAGTGGATAGATTCAACTGAACCCCTCCACCGACTCCGCCTTTGCTTGAAGAACTAGAAGCACCAGTAGAACCAAAGACAGCAGAAATGGAGGGAGAAAAATAACTGACAATATGGGAAAGGATAAAGGCTTCATCATCTACAGCCCAGAAAAGGCCCATCAAAAGGCAAGCCATCAATGTGGGTTGCTACAAGATAGATCTTGGACTTATTGCCTTAGTCAAATCTCAAGCGTTCCATGGCCATCCTTCTGAAGATCCAATGACGCATATCAGCAATTTCTTGGAGAACTGTGATATGGTCAAGATAGATAGGGTCCTAGCTACTACAATATATCTTAAGCCGTTTTCATCTTCAGTGGCAGATAGTGCAAAGTCATGGCTCAACAATTTTGATGATGAGATCATCGAGACATGGGATCGGATGATAGACACATTCTTTGAGCGCTATTTCCCTCCGCGAAAGACGAATGACCTAGTGAAGAAGATTTACAACTTCAGACAGCAAGTTGATGAGTCATATTCAGAGGCATGGGGGAGGTTTCAGAATATGCTGAGAAAGGTGTCTCATCATTGCATTGATCTACTAGGGCAGGCTAAGATCTCCTATTATGGCCTACACAAAGGGGAGAGAACAACTCTTGACAGTGCAGGAGCAGGTTTCTTCCTCAACAACAAGCCCGTTCGTTGCCATGAAATCCTCAAGAACATGTCTAAAAATCAATCATGGGAAGAAGAAAGAGAGCTACCGGCAAACATCAAGAGTGTCGGGGAATCCAAAGTGATATCTTCTTTAAACGAGAAGTTAGATCTGATTGCTAAGAAGCTATGTGCTACAGATAGATTTCCTGCTGAGGAAGAAGAAGAGCGCAAGTATGTGCGCCAGGGACAATACAGGAACAATGACTATTCTTGGAGGAAGGATCCCAAATTCTCTTGGAAGGATCCTAACAACTTCCAACAGGATCCATCACAGGTGCAACAACAACATCCTAAGCCATAGCAGTATGCTGGCCAAGCACAATATCAACTAGAACTACAGAAAATTGACAAGATTGAAGAAATGTTGGGCAAGTTGTTGAGTCAGAATGAGCTGCAGATTGCACAAACTCAAAGGGGCATGTCTTCACAGCATAGAGACACAGATCTCTCAGACAGCGGCAGATGTGAGTGCACTAAAACAACCAACCCAACAAGGATTTCCGGCGAACACCAATGTACCTTCCGGGAATCAGCATGTGAAAGTTTCTCTACTACGTAGTGGCAATAAGCTACTGAATGATGCATCGCACGGTGCAGGCAGAAGGAGCTACGAATCAAACTATACCAATGGATGCAGAAGAACCAGACATGTCAGCACAGGAGAAGACTGCAGAGGAGCAAGTTGATGAGGTTGGGGGCAATAAAACTCAGGCTTATACCCCGCCTCAACAGAGGGCACCTGTTGTCCCTGTGCCCTTTCCGAACAGTTTGAAGGCGACTAAGATGGACCGACAGTTCACGAAATTTCTAGATAAATTTCGGAAGTTATCTGTGAACATTCCCTTGATAGACGCTATTGAGTAGATACAATCTTATGGGAAGTTTTTGAAGGATATAATTACAAAGAAGAGAAGGATACCGGAGTATGATGTCGTGGTTCTGAAAGAGCAGGTTAGTGTTTTTATTTTGGGGACACTGCCTCCTAAAAGACAGGATCCAGGATGATTCAATATCACATGCTTCATAGGAAAGACAAAATTTGGAGAGGCTTTATGTGATTCAGGGGCGAGTATAAATCGGATGCCTCTATTTACCTTCAAGAAGCTCAGACTTAAGGAATCCAGGAAGAGCAGCATGACAATCCAATTGGCGGACAACTCAATAGTTAAGCCATATGGTATATGCGAGGATGTCCTGGTGAAAGTGGATAGGTTCGTCTTTCCTATAGATTTTGTAGTGATGGAAATGCAGGACGACCATGGCAATGAGCTTCTACTTGGAAGACCATTTCAAGCCACTGCAGACATGATACTTGAGATGGGCAGAGGACGTCTAACTATGGGAATCCAAGATGACAGGTTCGAGATCAAGATACCAGAGCACTCTCAAGCCATGGGAGATAAGGTGCAATGCAACATGCTTCAACACGTGGATAGCAAGTTTTCTCTATTTCTAGGGAATCCCTTCCTAGATATGGTCCATGTTATGACTAAAGTAGAAAGAGGTACTCTAGCGGTGGACATCCTAGAAAATACAAAGGTGTTCTCTTTGACTCAAAACAGTCATCGCCCAAGCTACCCTTAGAAGCATGCTTGATGAACAGAATGGAGGACAACATCTGCAAGAACCGTCTAGAGGAGTGTGTTTTGATGCTGAAGGCAGATGCTTGCTAATATGCAAGACGCTTTGAAGATCTTGGACCACCACCCCCACCATTGGTCCTGTCTCTATTGAGCCCGCCGAACTTGGAGCTGAAGCCATTACCGCCGCACCTGAAGTATGTCTTCTTAGCTGCAGAGGCAAAACTCCCACTGATCATATCATCTTCTTTGAGTGATAAAGAGGAAGGAAAGCTACTCACTGTGCTGAAAAACCACCGAGCTGCATTTGGGTGGTCCATAGCTGACATAAAAGGGATCTCTCCAACCTTGTGCCAACACAAGATTCAGCTTGAAGGAGCAAAGGCAATGGTCCAACCTCAGAGGCATCTCAATCCTATTATGACTGAGGTGGTGAAGAAGGAAGTCGTCAAGCTTCTGTCGGTAGGTATAATCTATGCAATTTCTGATTCAATGTGGGTTAGTCCTACCCAGGTAGTTCCTAAGAAAGGGGGATCACGGTCACTACTAATGCGACTAGTGAATTAATTTCCACTAGGCTAGTGACTGGGTGGCGAGTGTACATAGATTATCGCCAGTTAAATGTAGCCACCCTTAAAGATCATTTCCCTTTACCCTTTATTGATCAAATCTTGAAATGATTATCTGGCCGTTCGCACTTTTGTTTTCTTGACGGGTATTCTGGGTATAATCAAATCTCCAGAGTCTAAGGATCAAGAGAAATCCACTTTCACCTGCCCTTATGACATGTTCGCGTACCGACAGATGCCTTTTGGTCTTTGTAATGCCCCTGCTACGTTTCAACGTTGTATGCTCGCCATTTTTTCTGACATGGTAGTGCGTTGCTTAGAGGTTTTTATGGATGATTTTTCTATATATGGGGAATCTTTCAATGATTGCCTATATAACCTTGATAGGGTGCTACAGAGATGTGAGGACACTCACCTAGTTCTAAACTAGGAGAAGTGTCACATGATGGTGAGTGAAGGGATTGTTCTTGGACACAAGGTGTCCAACAAATGCATGGAAGTAGATCCAGTAAAGATTGAAGTCATCTCCACACTACCTCCACCGACATCGGTGAAAGGAGTAAGGAGCTTTTTTGGACACGTTGGATTTTATCACCGTTTTATCAAGGATTTCTCGAAAATGGCCAAACCATAGTTCTAAACTTTTAGAGAAAGACGCTGAGTTTTCCTTTGATGAGCGTTGTTTAAAAGTTTTTGAAATCCTTAAAGAAAAATTGATTTTCGCGCCTATTATGCAAGCTCCTGATTGGAGCCTTCCTTTTGAGCTGATGTGTGACGCATCAGATTCTGCAGTAGGAGTTGTGTTGGGTCAACGCAGAAACAAGACTCCAACTGTCATATATTATGCGTTAAAGACTTTGAATGATGCACAGATGAATTACACTACTACTGAAAAAGAACTGTTAGCAGTAGTGTTTGCTTTTGAAAAATTCTGCCAATACCTAGTTGGGGCTAAAGTGATAGTTTGGACTGACCATGCTGCCATCAAATACTTGTTACAAAAGAAAGACGCCAAACCCAGATTGATTAGGTGGATTCTTTTGTTTCACGAATTTGACATTGAAATTAGAGACAAGGCAGGGGTAGAGAATGTCGTAGCTGATCATTTGTCTAGGTTAGAAAGGGTGGACGAAAAAGATGTAGCCATCCTCATTATTGAGGAATTCCCAAATGAGAAATTGTTTGTAATCAAAACTGAAGATCCTTGGTTTGCAGATATTGTTAATTACCTAGCTTGTGAGGAATTGCCTGCAGATTGGGGATACCAGGAGAAAAAACGATTTTTCCACTCATTGAGTTTTTATATTTAGGATGACCCGATTCTTCTTAAACAATGTAGGGATGGGCTTTTAAGAAGATGTGTACCCGAATGTGAGGTAGAGAGTATCTTGTCACACTGTCATTCTTTACCTACGAGTGGGCACATGCTAGCTCTAGGATTGCGGTCAAAGTCTTAGAGCGTGGGTTTTATTGGCTTACCTTGTTTAAAGATGCTCACAACCTTGTTCGTCGTTGTGACGCATGTCAACGTGCAGGTAATATCTCTAAGCGACATGAGATGTCCTTAGATGTGTCTCAGGAGGTTGAGGTTTTTGATCTTTGGGGTATAGATTTTATGGGCCTATTTGTGTCGTCTAATTCCAATCTTTATATATTACTTGCGGTTGATTATGTGTCTAAGTGGGTGGAAGCAATTTCAACCCGCACCATTGATGCACAGGTAGTGTGCAAGTTTGTGAAAGAATACATCTTTTGCAGGTTTGGTGTCCCCCGCCTAATTATTAGTGATGGTGGATCACACTTCACTAATAGGCAATTTGGAGCTTTACTGAGCAAATATGGGGTGAAGCACCGAGTGGGTACTCCATATCACCCACAGACTCAAAGATAGGTTGACGTGTCCAATAGAGAAGTGAAGAAAATTTTGGAAAGGACGGCCTCAACCAATAGAACAAACTGGAATTATGTGTTAAGTGATGCTCTTTGGGCTTATAGAACAGACTACAAATCCCCAGTAGGAACAACACCTTTTAGGCTGATCTATGGTCGTGCATGCCATATACCCGTAGAGCTTGAGCATTAGGCTGAATGGGCTATGAAGAAGCTGAATTTCAACGTAGATGGAGCGGGTAGAAAGAGGCTTTTGGAGTGTAAACGAGAGAGAAGGGAGACGAACGATGTTTGCGGCTGCTAGTTGCGTGAGAGGGCAATAGTCATCTCTCTTCTTTTTATATATTAGGGTAAGATACATTGTGGTACAAAGGAGAAAATAATAGAAAAACAATAAAACAAATAATATAATGAAGACAGAACCAGGAGGCAGATTGCCGATTTCCGCTACTGTTCGACTGTCTATACCATCGACAGGACTATCGATGGTATCGACAGAATGATGTTTTGTTGTTGTGACTCTGTCGATACCATTAACCTCCTGTCGATAGTATCGACGGGGATGCAGCTGTTTCACACTCCCCCTCAAGCTGGAGAGTACACATCGTGTATCCCTAGCTTGCCACATAATCTCTGAAAAGCTATCGGACCCAAAGGCTTTGTCAAGATATCTGCCAATTGATCTTCAGACTTGACGTATGGCGTCACAATAGTGTAATCTTTGATTTGATCACGAATAAAATGGCAATCAACTTCTATATGCTTTGTACGCTCATGAAAGATAGAATTCCTGGCAATGTGTATAGCAGACTGGTTGTCACACTTGAGCTCCATAGATGACATAATAGTTATTTTTAACTCGGAATGAACAGATTTGACCCATTGTAGTTCACAACATGCATGGGCCATAGTACGATATTCAGCCTCAGTGCTGGATTTAGCTACCACATGCTGCTTTTTGCTTTTCCAAGTAATCAAATGATCACCTAGGAAAGTACAATAGCCTGATGTAGACCTTCTATCAGTATGATCACCAGCCTAATTTGCATCTGAATACCCTGTGAGAGTCAAAGTAGATGGAGGCACCTTGGGTTTAGAATATGTGATCCCTTTACCAGGAGCACTCTTCAGATATCTCAGAATCCGGCAAACTGCTGTCCAATGTGACTGTCGTGGTGAGTGCATATGCTGACTCACGACGCCTACAGTAAAAGAAATACCAGGTCGTGTAACAGTTAGATATATTAGTTTGCCAACTATTCTCCTGTAATATCATGGATCTGAGTACTCAACATCATCAACCGTCTCCTTGATGTGATAATCCATAAGAGTAGATATCGGTTTAGATTCAGTCATGCTTGTCTCTTGTAGTAAGTCAAGCACATATTTCCTCTGAGATAGATTGACACCTACATGAGATCTAAGCACCTCAATGCCCAAAAAATATCTCAGTTTACCCAGATCCTTCGTTTGGAAGTGTCTCTGCAACCCTTCCTTCACACGAGATATGCATGTAGAATCACTGCCAGTATTCACTATGTCATCAACATATACAGCAATGATGACAGAGCCAAAAGAAGAGCTAGAGTAGAATAAAGAGTGATCAGTCATGGAGCGAGAAAAACCCATCTGGAGTACAACCTCACTGAACTTGTCAAACCAAGCTCGAGGAGACTGTTTCAGCCCATATATAGCTTTCTTCAATTTATACACCTTCTGACACCCCCCCTGAGCAACAAACCCAGGAGGTTGCTCCATATATACCTCTTCCTGTAGGTCACCATGTAGAAAGGCATTCTTAACATCAAGCTGAAATAGGGGCCAATCAAAGGTAGTAGCCAGAGAAATAATAATCCGCACAGAATTTAGACGAGCTACTGGAGAAAAGGTCTCAAAGAAATCAACTCCATAGGTCTGTGTGTAGCCTTTTGCTACCAATCTGGCCTTAAACCTTTCAACGGATCCATCCGGATTATGTTTGATGGTGAAAACCCATATGCAACCCACTGCTTTCTTCCCTGCAGGTAAGTCAACAAGATCCCATGTGCCATTATGCAAAAGAGCTGACATCTCAAGCTGCATTGCCTGTTTCCAGCCACTGTCCTTCATAACATCATAGTGATTCCTTGGTATATCAACAGAATCAATCCCAATAACAAATGCGCGTGCCTGCTTAGATAAGTGGGACAGATAACACACATTTGTAATAGGATGTCTAATAGTAAAAGAACAAGTACCTTTCCGAACAGCAATAGGAAGATCAAGATCTGATGCTTCTGCAGGAATCTCGTGAGTAGAGGACGATGAGGAAGGCTCAGGGACTGGTGTCACTACCTCCTCTGGATCTTGTCTGCCTCGCCTACTATAAACATATGGGTATTGCTGAATAACAGGCCTGTCAGCTGCCTGCTCGTCCTGAATAAAAGTATAATCAGGAATGATGGGTGGCGCTCCCTCACTCTGCACAGATGGTGCCACTCTCTCACTCTGAAAAACTGGTGGCACTCCCTCTCTCAACTGCTCCCCCTTACTCATAGCATCGGAGAAATATGGAGTGGTCTCATGGAAGGTAACATCCCTAAACACAAACATGCGATGAAGACTAGGACAGTAACACTTGTATCCTTTGCTAGTACTAGAATAACCAAGGAACAAGGTTTTAATAGACTTAGGAGAGTTTGTCAGCCTTAGGGTCAAAATTATAGACAAAAGAAGTGCACCCAAACACTCTAAGGGGAACAGAAAAGGGCTGATCCGTGGGTCGTAACATAGAGAAAGGAGTTTGTCCTTTAAGAACAGAGGATGGTTGTCTATTAATTAAGAAGCAAGCGGTTAAAAGAGCTTCAGACCAGAATTTCTTAGGCACATAGGATTGAAACATGATCGAATGAGCAATATCAAGAAGATGGCGATTCTTCCTCTCAGCCACCCCGTTTTGCTGAGGGGTGTGAGGACAAGACGTGCGATGGATCATGCCCACAGAACTGTAAAAATCAGACATAGCCTTTTGAACATACTCTAAAGCATTATCAGATTAGAGAGTTTTTATATTGTAGTCAAACTGAACCTTTATTTCTTTATGAAAATGTTTCACAATAGATAGCACAGACTCTCGACTTTTGAGAAGGTAAATCCATGTCATGCGGGGAAAATCATCCACAAAGGAAATAAAATAACGGAAACCATTATAACTCTGGTCTTTAACAGGACCCCATACATCACTGTGGACTAACTCAAAAGGACAAGATGCCCGCTTATTGACACGACTGGGATAAGACAACCTATGATGCTTTCCCAGCTGACATGACTGACACTCTAAAGATGACACTTGGGACAACTCAGGTTCCAACTTCCGCAGGCTCTCTAACGACGGATGTCCATATCTGCAATGCCATAGTAAGGGAGAACCACTCAACATGATGGATGGAGCTGGAGCAGAAACTGGGCAAGGCAGACTGTCACCGTAGAAAAGGTAGAGATCACCTTTCCTAGGCCCCCCACCAATCGTCCTCATACTCTTGAGATCCTGTAATACAAAACAAGAAGGCCCAAATGTTACCATACATTTTACAGTGTCAATCAATTTTGCAACAGAAAGAAGATTAAAAGGAAACGCAGGCACAAAGTGTACAGATTTAAGATCAATCTTGGGTGTTAGAGAGACAGATCCACTAGCAAACACTCTCCTCACAGAACCATCTGCCAGTGTGACAGATTTGTGAGGGATATATGAGTTAATAGAGTGGCGCAATCTCCTCATACCAGTCATGTGTTGTGACGCGCCAGAGTCAACCACCCAAGATGAAGTAGAGCCAGAAGCTATGAGAGATGTAGCCTGATTACCCGCAGTAGATGCCAGGTTTGTTGACGATGATGATGACGATCCCATACTCATGTGTTGTGTAGCCTGAATGAACCGATCATACTCCTCTTGAGTGAGAGTGATACCGGTACCAAAAGTAGTTTCCACAACAGAAGAAGATGTATCTGCAGTTGTGGCATAATGTGCTGTCCCCACAGGTGGTGCAGCAGGTTTCCCATATTTCTTCTAACACTTCTCCACTGTATGTCCCAGTTTGTCACAGAAAGTGCATTTAGGACGTGTTCCACGTCCTCTGCCCATACTAGGTCGTCCCCCTCTCACCGCAACAACAACGGATGCATGAGACTCCCCAGAAGGTATAACAGAACCAGGATTAGTAGACTCAAAGATAGATTGTTGTATTCTCGAATAGGCTTCCACAAAGCTTGGTAATTTATCAGAAGCCAGAATGACACTCCTGGCGGAACCGCACGCAGGATTAAGCCCAGATAAGAATTTAGCGGTAACCAGATCATCTCTGTCTTTGACATGTTCAACAACTGTCACTGGATGATAGTAGTTCAGCTCTTGAGCAAGTGCCTGAATAGCTCTAAAGTACTCCTCAAGAGATCTGTCACCCTGCCTCTCAGTAAACAGACGGTCATAGATCATGAATTGGCAAAGAGCATTTTTCTCCTGGGAATTATGCTGTTTCACTGTGTCCCATATTTCCTTAGCTGTAGAATAGAACATGAACCTTGCCGCAATTGTAGGTTCCATGTTGTTCTACAACCAAGTGTTCACCAGACTGTCATGACACTTCCATTCAGCATATCCTTTATCAGTAGAGGTCAGAGGACCAGAGTCAACATGTCCCGCCTTGTCACGAGACTCCAGGACAGTGTGAACAACGTTCATCCATAGAAGAAAGTTCTTCCCGTTGAGCTTGATGGAGGCGATAGGTGACACCTCGTTGTAGATCGTAGGCGTCTTGGTATCGTCCATTGTAGAACGGGACTGTGTGACGGATTGATACATGTCACAAGGATGGCTGAGGTGACGGAGAGATACACGTCACACAAGAAACAAAGAGAAATGTGTTACTGACGCATTCACAGCCTCCGGACGATTTTCCTAATCACACATGGAGGAGGTGTGACTAGGACAATAACCGTAGAGAGACTAGTCCTCCTTTTAGATTTTAGATGGTCGTCGGATCACCCAAAGATTCTCAAACAGCGATAGCAATTTCCGACGGATCGACCGATGGCTGTGTGAAAAACGTCGGGGAAGAGAACGTTGCCCTTGGCCTTCGAGACTGATCCTACAACAGCAGTGGAGAGCTACCAAGGGCCCAACGTGATGGAGGGGAGGAGCCGCTTGATGACGGCTTCACGCCCGACGGTGGATCACAGCTGCACGCCATACGGCGGCTCTGCCGCAGCCGCTGCTGCCGGTGTCGCGGTGAAGAAGATCCGGCAGAAGGAGAAGATCCGGCAGACGAGGAGGAAGAAGAAGGAAGAAGAGAGAGGGAAGGACTGCCGGTGGGGAGAGACGGCGGCCTGGAGCAGACCTTGCTCTGATACCATGTAAACGAGAGAGAAGGGAGACGAACGATGTTTGCGGCTGCTAGGTGCAGCTTGCGTGAGAGGGAAATAGTCGTCTCTCTTCTTTTTATATATTAGGGTAAGATACATTGTGGTACAAAGGAGAAAATAATAGAAAAACAATAAAATAAATAATATAATGAAGACAGAACCAGGAGGCAAATTGCCGATTTCCGCCACTGTTCGACTGTCGATACCATCGACATGACTGTCGATCGTATCGACAGAATGATGTTCTGTTGTTGTAACTCTGTCGATACCATCGACCTCCTGTCGATAGTATCGACGGGGATGCAGGCTGTTTCACATGGAGCTTAATGAATTAGATGAGCTTAGGTTGGATGCTTATGAAAGCTCCAGGATATATAAGGAAAGGACTAAGAAAATTCAGGATAGACACATTCTAAATAGGGTGTTTCTCCCAGGTCAGAAAGTCCTTTTCAATTCTAGTCTTAGGCTGCATCCGGGTAAGCTAAGATCCAAGTGGAGTGGACCGTTTGTGATTGAAAAAGTCTTTCCACATGATACTGTGAACATTGTAGATGGGAACAGGTCGTTCCTTGTTAACGGCCAAAGATTAAAGCACTATTTTGGAGGCGAGGTAGAGCCACGAATAGAGGAGGTGCAACTTTGCATCGTTCCATAGATTCTTGCTCTAAGGACCGTCTAGTCTAGGGTGTTAAACAATGACGCTTGTTGGGAGGCAACCCAATTTTTATTGCATTATTTTTAGGTTCAATTTCCATTTTTAGTTGTTATTCTACTTAGATTTTTGTAAAAATGGTACCTTGACTCCTTTTTGGAGTGTGCAGGGCATAAAAGTCGGTACCACCGAGTCTATCAGTCGGTAGTACTGAAATTAGGTCAGGGTTTTGTCCGCAACTGCAACACAGACTCGGTACCACCGACTCAATTGGTCGGTACCACCGACTCTCTGAAGATCTTTCGAGTGCTAACTGGTAAGGTCTCGGTACTACTGACTTTTCAGTCAGTACTACCGACTTTTGGACGCTCCCAGGTTCGGTACACTGAGCCCAAAATTTCGAAAGCACCGACAATTTCAACAACTCGGTACTACCGACTTTTCAGTCGGTACTACTGACTCGATACGTCAGCAATCTGTGTGCTCACGATCCAACAACTACGACACGCTTCATCGAGCGATCGGTGGTACCAATCCGTGACACCAGTCGGTACTACCGACTCGTAGTCAGTACCACCGAATCTGGGGTGATCTGTAACAGCAACGTCATCCAATTGTAAGCCGTCGATGTACCGACCACGGATTCGTGCTAACCAACTCGGTACTGCCGTGGAACCGTGGATACTTCAGAACCATGGATACTTCAGGGAGTACCCACAGCCGCCGCCAATGCCGCCTACAGACCTCTCATTTGAGGGGTTGTTCCCTCCACACGACCCCGACATGCCACCTCCACATTTATGGTCCATGGTACCGTTGTTCCACCTCTTGGGTGCGAGTATTGACTATGCAGACATAGTCATATTCAAGCTTAGGGGGGGTGCTGGAACAACATTCTATCTTTGTTTTTATTTTTTATTTTTATTTTTAGTTGTTTGTTTTATTTTTAGTTGTGCAAGTGTAGGATCCACATCTATTTAGTGTAATTGTGGAGTAGGAATTGCATGGTTATGTTTTCGAATAGATTGTACTCTATGTTGTTGCATGAAAAAGGTCATATCCTTAAAAGCTTAAACTGCAAAATCTTTCTGTAACACCACTTGAGGAAGTGTTTGAACTAGTCAGCATTAGGACTTAGGACATAAATGAAAGTCTGAATCAACTCGGGAATGTGAATGATGAAGATGTTGAGCCTAAACTGACCAAACCGTAACGAGATCTTAAATGAAAATATAAGAAATAAACCTTTAGATCACCGTGAACACAAGTCAATTAAGAGGGACACATCATAATATAATGAAAGGCATTGTCTCTTAGTTGTGTGATTCCATTTGTTTTCCATTCATTTTTAACTCACCACCTCAAGATTCATGAGTGCTCCAAGTTATTTTCTTTGATTGCATTAAATGGCAGGATAGGAACCTAATAGTTAGTTTTCTTGCATTTGAAAAAGAAAGAAAAACATTGCATTTGTATGCATTAATGATTTTAGTGCATCCATCTTAGCTTGCATAACACAGTTCATGTAGTTGCATACATTTCAACAGTGCATGCATATTTTCCTAAACATGTGAATTTTAATTTCAAGTTATGAAGCTAAAGTGTAGGGATATACCTCCTAGAAAAAAAAGAGAAAAAGAAAAAAAAATCATGAAAGCAAGAAGCATAAAAATTAGTCTCGCTGAAGAAAAAAAGAAGAAAATAGTTCAAAAAAAAAGGAGAAAGTATATCATGCATGTTTGTTGTTGTGATGATTTAATCCACATGTGCATTATTTTGAGTTGTCATACAATCTCAACTCGTTCATACATGCATCATTTCATAAAAAGGAAAAAAAATTAGGCATTAGGATTCATGCATGGCATTCTTTTCATCCATATAGGTTCATTATTCTCTATGCATAAATAGGTTGGATGTACTTATGAATTTTCATTTGCCACCCAGCTTGAATCATTAATTGCTCTTATTGGTAGGCCACTCTAATGATTTATCTCCCCATTCATGTTTATACGGAGATCTGCTTCCAAGTAGTTGGTAGTTAGGAAAGAGCAATTTAGTGTAGGGAATCACACAATACACCAAGCGAATGTCTGAGTAATTATGATGTTAACTGCTTTCTTGATAGTTTCATTGACTCAAATGTAGACATCTTTTATGGAAGTTTTTGGTCACTTTAGAGCAGTTATCGATTCAGTGGTCAGTAAAGGTTGGTTTAGGGTTTGATAGGTGGATATGATTAAGAAAGGAATGTATGTGTTATGTCTTTTTGCTAACTCTTGTCAAACATATTCGAGAGAGTGTTGCTCGAGAATGAGCAACATTTAAGCTTAGGGGAGTTTGATGCATGTGTTTTTAATCGTTATTACAGACACATTTTTCCTTGATTCCATGTGTAGATTAGTCATTTATTTAATTTACTATGCATGGAATGACATAGATGGCATGTTTCTATTGAATGCATCAAATTATATGATTTTAATTGTTTTATGTAGTATTTTACGCATCCCAAGTACTTATGTTATTTTTGTGTGTTTTCAGGTACAAGGAAGCTCCACAGACTCGGTGCTACCGACCTGGTAACAGTCGGTGGTACCGACTTGACGTCAGTGATGGACCCGAAACTCGCTAGAGTCGGTGCTACCGCCACCCAAAGTCGGTGCTACCGAAACAACATCAGTAAATCCCAGCGTGATCGAGAAAACTCGGTGCTACCGAGTTTCCAACTCGGTACTACGGAGTTGACGTCAAGGAGGTGGTTCAAAAATCACAAAACTCGGTGCTATCGAGTCTAGTCGATAGTACGACACGATCGGGATCGCTCGACTAAACGTAAGTGACTCGGTACTACTGACTCACCTAGTTGGTACTACCGAGTCTGCCCGATCAGGCCATCCGCAAATTTCACTCTAATCCAACGGTGGATGTTATTCCGTACCCTAAGTGCTTTCTATGACTTAGGGGGACGACGGCCACACCAGAGGGACAGTCGTTTTCCATTGCACAACTACCGAAGAGAGAAGAGAAGAACCGAGGATCAAAAGCTTCAACCGGGAAGATCCGAGCACCTGCGGAGGACGATTCTACAGTCGGAAGACAGCGGAACGCACATACGATGGAGATCTTTCAGACGGGCAGAGATTTAGGGGTTACTTTAGTTTCCTAATGTTTTCCACATTTTTCTTCCTCCTTTCCATGTATTCGTCGATGAAAATTATGCAAGGCTAAAAACCTTTATTCCTCAGGATCCGGTAGTAGCCCGGATATACACTGTAATTAATTTCTATGCATTAATATCAATTTTATCTCTTTTAACTAGATAGAAGTCTATGAAAGCTTTGTGTTCTACTTGTGTTTGATCACCATGAGTGGATTAATGGATGCTTAGTCACCTTGGGAGAGAGATTAAGGGTTGGAAAGGATAGATTTACCTATGTACTGTGCGCTTTGGGTAAAGCGGAGTGTAAACGGGAGGAGAAACCCAGAGAATAATCATAAAACATCTAACTAATCAACCAATAACTACGGAAGTGGGATTGGCATTAGATTAGGTAGTGAATTACACTGTGGGAGCAGGTAATTCTGGCTACAGACTCCTTATCCAGGGATTGAGATAATAGATATTAGTGTATGAGGTTAATTATTAGTGTTATCTGTGGTGAAACCACTGTCCTAAGGAATTCATTCTGTCTTTGATCAATTCAAACCTTTAATTCATTTTATTTCTGCATTAGTTTTGTAACTCGAACCAACTCAACCATTCACAACCGACCTAGCTGATTAGACTGCAGTTAGTAGTAGTCTACTGGAGAAACGTTTCCCTGTGTTCGACTAGGGCCTCAAAAGGGCCTATATTACTTCGATACGTTCACTTGCGTATAACGCACGGTAAACTCGTGTCAGGAACCTTGCAAAGTTCAGACTTTATCTAGTTACAAATATGTTATCTCCTTTAATGATGACTTTTCATGTGCGAAATGGATTTTTTTATTGCAAGATAGATTGCAAGCCTTTCCTACCATCAAGATGTTCTTTACTTCAATACTAACACAATCCTCTATGCCCGTTAGTGTTTTCCAAACTGACAATGACCTTGAATTTATCCAATAGGATTTGGCCACTCTTTGTTAAGAACGTGGTACTATCCATCATAGCTCATGCTCCTATACAACAACAATAGAGTTGCAAAATGCAAGAATCTTCACTTTCTTGATGTTTCCGAAACTATCATGTTTCATTCTCATGTGCCAAAACACTTTTGTTCAGAAGCTTTATTCACGGCCTACTTATTAATCCATGCTATCCACTGTTATTAAAAACTAAGTCCCCTATGGTTGCACTCCAATCTTTGGTTACACTTGCTTTTTCAAAGACCTATGCCCAAATAGGGATAAGTTTTCTCCTCGAGCTATGAAATGATCTTTCTTGGATATCATAGAACATAAAAGGGCTATTATTTCTATGACCTAGTTAGTTGCAAGTGTCTTGTCAACTATGATGTTGTCTTCTTCAAAGGTGCTCTATTCTATTCCTCTTCAGGAACCTCCTTATCCATGGAGCTTCTAGCCCCTTCCCATTTTGTAATGCCCTTACAATACCATGTCTCGAGGACTATGATCCCCTACCAGAGAAACCATTGCAGGTATCCATGTAGGCGGCGTGCTTCTCCAAGATGCCTCTCATTGATTTGCTTAAGTCTTGTTGAAGGTCCAGTAAGCAAGATATGTATGAATTCAATGTCGTTTCGTTGGCCACAAAATAAATCAACAAATTTTGGCTGAAATTTTGATAGATGCATTCCTAGCGTTGCGATGGTCAAATGAACAAATTAATTAATAAAGTTTACCAGAATGATCTGCTAGTGTCGATCTACTCAAACATTCAATAATATTTCATAATTGTTTGGGGAGAGTGGGTCTCCTCATGTGTGAGTGAAGGAAGTTGAACTATTCTGATGGGGATTTGATGAAGAATTTTGATGTCAATTAAAGAATTTAGATATTATAGTTTGCAAGCACAATATATGGACTTAAAAGACACAAAATTGTGTAAAGGAACCATGCTCTAGGTAGTACATAGTACATTATATTGTATAAAAATGATGGTTAGTGTGTTTTCATATGCCATCGGTGCGGAAATTTTACTTGCTTCAATGAAATTTTAAACATTGCAACTCATGTCAGATAGCATCTAATGTTCCATAAACTTCTCTCTTCTCTGAATTGGATGAATGTGTTGCTTGACGGTGCTGCAAACATATACTTGCCACTTATGACATGCCCATGTATTGCTCCCATGAGCATCTTAATTTAGTCTCTCTCTAGCCTAATTGTGCTCTTTGTGAATTTTCTCCCAAAGATTTTATTTTATTACATCACAAAACCATCTCGTGTAGGAGAGAAATAAATATCAATGTTTATCAATATCTACATTGGATCAATTACATTACAACAAATTCCTCAATTCATGTGAATCTAACATCTTGGTACATATAACATGATTTCACATGTAATGAACTGAATACCATAGATACAGGAATTTGGTCAAAATTGTGTCAATCGATACAAAATTATTAAATGTCTATAATGTTTTCACCACTCACCTCAAGGTAGGTGACACCCTAAGTTCGAGCTCTGCCTAGAGTCTCCAGCTTGAAAACTCTACACAAAAAAAATTTCTAGGGTTTCCTTAAGCTCTTTATAACCAAGAAGGGAAGGAAAAGAACAAAATAAGGGAAGATTAGTTCATGAACAAGGCTTCTCCATGGATTTTGACTAGTGAGACAAAGATACAACAAGAAAAAGTAGAAACCCTTAGGAGAGGAGCACTTATCTACAAGATTCTAAATTCCTTATGAGCTCCTTTGTTGTATGCACAACTCGTCTCCTTCCTAGTTTATTTCTTCCAAATTTTCTTCTAAGGCTCCAAGGAGGCTTAGAGAGAGAGAGGATTTAGTGCGGGAGGAGAGCATTAGGATGAAGCTATAACAAGAGGGTATATATACCTCCTGAGTTAAAACCCGCTTCTAAAATGTCATAGCACGATGTCAATGTAGCATATTGAGACTGAATCCCATGTGGAGCAAGAAAGGTCAGGTTTCATGGTTATCGGCTTATTTAGGCAGCAAAAAAATTGAGAATGAAGCACTTTTAATTCAATCAGAGAAGAATACTAGGGAAAGGGTTTCACCATCATGAAACTTACAAAATCTAGTCAATTAACTCTGCACTAAAACCTAATTACTTATATATTGACTATTTCTTTATCCATTTCTATTCCCTTTTGAGTCTAGAAGAAACATGTATCATTATAGGACCCATGATTCTATCTCATACTTTTATATTTGCGACAATCATTCATATCCGCTCCGATCTACATTTAGCCCTGTCAAGTATAGATCTAAAAACTAGAATAGAGACAATGATGACTATTAATATATTTATTTATATTTATTCCTTTATTTTGTTCTCTCTTTAGTGTCTTGTCTTTTATCCCAAATTGATGAACTCTGTAATGAGGGACTCCTATCCTATATAAGGACGGTGGGTGTCTATGTTTGTATTTGTTGACCAATTACTGGAATACTATTCCAATTTACATGGTATCTATAGAATGTTGAATAGAAGTATATTAGATGATTGAAAAGGTTTACATTGCATTCTCTTATATAGGATAAGAGAGGAGATACAAAAACAGAGATGAGGAATATGGGACTAAAACATACAAGTAAATACATAAGTGAGGCACATGCTAGGCACATGACACTCAATGAAACACAAACATATCTCTATGCTCCCCCTCAAGCTGGAGTGTAGATGTCGAACATGCCCAGCTTGTCTACTATGGAAGCGAGCCTTTGGAAGAATTTTGGTGAAGATGTCCGCTACTTGTTGCTCAGTGTTGAGATATGGTGTACAAATACGACCAGAAAGAACAGTCTCGCAGACAAAATGGCAATCGACCTCTATATGTTTTGTCCTTTCATGAAATGTCGGGTTGCTCGCAATAAAAATAGAAACTTTGTTGTCACAAAACATCGGTATAGGACTGGAGTAGGATATGTCAAACTCCTTGAGAAGACTTTGAACCCACAGAAGCTCACATGCAGTATGGGCCATGGCTCGATATTCTGCCTCTGCACTGGATCTGGCTACTACAGTCTGCTTTTTGCTTCACCAAGTAACTAGATTCCCACCCACAAATGTGCAATAGCCAGATGTAGATTTTCGATCAGATTGACTTCCTGTATAGTCAGAATCTGAAAAGCCTGAAAGATTCCAATGGTCGTGCTTCTTATATAATAGGCCTTTGCCTAGAGAGCTTTTGAGATAGCGCAGAATGTGACACATAACGTCACAATGACACTGTCATGGTTTGTCAACATACCTGCTTATGAATCCTACAGCAACAGTAAGGTCAGCTCTCGTGACAGTGAGGTAAATAAGCTTCCCAACAAGTCTTCTGAATTGGTGGTGATTAGCATAAGGGGGAGAGGTTTCATCGTCCCAATCTGTATTTGGATCAAGAGGGGTGTTGGCTAGTTTACACTAGTTTCCTACAAAAAATCAAGGACATATTTCCGCAGGGAAGGCACAATCCTGCAGATGATCTGGATACCTCAATGCCTAAAAAATATCTCATCTTTCTGAGATCCTTGGTGACAGTTTTTTTCCGAGTTTTAGTAGCCTGAATGCCCAAGGTATCATTACCAGATAAGATAATATCATCAACTTAGATATTAAGAATGACTAGCTCGGCCACAATTTTGCGGATAAACACAGAATGATCTGAGTGGGAATGACGAAAGCCAAAATTTACCAAGATCTGACTAAGCTTGTCGAACCAAGCATGAGGGTTTTGTTTTAGGTCATAGATAGCCTTTTTCAGCTTACAAACTTGCGAGGAAGACTCCCTCTGAGCAACAAATCCCAGTGGTTGCTCCATGTAAACTTCTTCCTGCAAGTCTCCATAAATGCATTTTTGACATCTAACTGAAATAGGGGCCATTCTTTGTTGACAGTAACAGAAATGAGAGTTCAACAAAATTTAATCTTGCTACAGGAAAAAAAGTTTCAAAGTAGTCCATACCATAGGTTTTTGCGTAACCCTTTGCCACAAGACGAGCTTTCAGGCGCTCAATCATACTCTGTCTGGTTGATATTTAATGATGAAGACCCAGCAACATCCAACAGTAGAGCAGGAAGGAGGTCGATCCACAAGCTCCCACGTTTTGCGATCAAAGAGTGTATGCATTTCAAGTTCCATAGCCTCTTTCCATGCAGGAATAAGAAGAGCTTCTGCAACAGTCTTGGGAATAGAGACAACAGAGATAGTAGAAGTGAAGTACGCAAAACTGTCATTCAGATTAGAAGATGAGCGGCAATGACTAATAGGATGTTTCGTGCAGGAACGAACACCCTTGCGCTGACTGATAGGCAGATGTAAGTCAGAAGTTACCTTAGTGGTTGTATGATCATCCGTAGGAGGAATTGGTTGAGGGGCCATAGAGGGAGTAGTTGTCTTGTTTGTTCGTTTGTACACTTGCAAAGGTCGGGCTTCAGGCAGCTCAGAAGATGGCACAATCTCAACAACATCAGGCAACGACGTGGGTGCCAATATATCACTGGAGAGTGATGCTCCATCATCAGAGTAATATGGCATATGCTCAAAAAATACTACATCAGCACTCACAAACCATTGCTTCTGAATAAGGTCAAAATAGCGATAACCTTTCTGAATTCTAGAATATCCCAAAAAGATACACTTGGTGGAACGAGAATCAAGTTTTGTTAATCTCAGGCGTAGGTTTTTGACAAAGCAGGTACACCCAAAAATATAGGAAGGGGCAGAAAAAATTAGGCATCAGGATAGAGAATGTTGTAAGGAATTTGATTGTGCAAAACAAAAGATGGCATGCGATTGATAAGATAGCACGCCGTAGAGACAGCCTCAGGCCAGAAATGTTGAGGAACTTTATAATGAAGAAGGATACTGCGAGCAACCTCTAACAAGTGACGGTTTTTTTCTTTCAGCAACTCCATTTTGTTGTGGAGTGTAGGGGCAGGTAGTTTGGTGTAGAGTGCCACAGACAGAACAAAAGGATATCACCGATTTTTGCATAAATTCACGAGCATTATCGGTGCAGAAAACTTTAATGGGTTCGCTGAATTGTCTTTGTACTTAAGAGAAAAATGCTAATATTATCCCAAACCGTGTTGCGATCTTTAAGTAAAAACAACCAAGTAGCACGAGAGTAATCATCAATGAAGGTCATAAAGTATTTAACTCCAGAATGGCTAGGAATAGAACACGGACCCCAAATATCCACATGAACAATATAAAAAATGGCTTTAGAGCCAATATCTTCTCTAGCACGAAACACAATACGTGATTGTTTACCCAACTGACAAGATTCACGAGAATTTTTTTTCCAGATAAAGCAGGAACTAAATGTTTCAGCTTTGTAGCAGAGGGGTGACCAAGCCGGTAGTGCCATTGGAGTCCCGTTACTGATGTTGACAGAAGAGCAGACACCCCTGGTGGTCCACCCAGATAGTAGAGTATGTCTGGTCCCTCATGGCCAGAACCAATCCTCATCTTCGTGCGGAGATCCTTCAAAACACAACCAGAAGGATCAAATTTAATGGAGCACTGAAGATTTTATGCAATCTTACTAACAGAAAGCAGGTTAACTGGAAATTTTAGGATATATAAAACAAATTTCAGATGCAGTTTACGAGATAAGGGAATAGTGCCAATTCCATGAACGAAAGTTTTAGAACCATCAACAACAGTAACAGGTAGAATTTGAGTAGTTTTAGTAAGAGTAGAAAATAAGTTGATATCACCGACCATATGAACCGGTGCACCAGAGTCAATGCACCATTTATTGTTACGAGCAGAAGGAGAGGCTAGCAAAGCAGAAGATCCAGCAACAGACGTAGAGGGAAGTTGAGCCATGTGTTCTTGAAAAAACTTCTCGAACTCGGAGCGAAGCCACTCAGTTGAAGGCGGCAGATGGCTGTTCAAGTGTAGTATCAGTCGAAGTCTCTGCAAATGCTTGATTTGCCCAAGCAGGTTTACCGTACTTGATCCAGCATCGGTCTTCATTGTGATTGTCACAGCAACAAATGTTACAGAAGCGAGGGCCAACATGTTGTCCTCGACCAGTAGCAGCAGCAGTAGAAGATGTGCGTCCACCATTAGTAGGGAGACGTCCTCCATGACCACGACCGCGTCGACCAGAATTGGTGCGAACAGCCAGAGCAGGGTGTTCGATTGCAGGGGTGGAGGTCATAAAGGAATGTTTTTGAACACGCTTGAGGACATCTTTAAGAGTCGGCAGTGGGTCACTCGATAGAATTTGGTCAACCACCCCAGAAAAGGAAGCTGGAAGAGAGGAAAAAAATTAGACTAGTTGCAATTCATTGCGCTGCTTCTGGGCTTCTTTGATGTCGGCTGTAAAAGGATGATAAATCTCGTATTCATTCCAGAGGGCAGAGCATTGATTATAGAAATCCTCAGCAGAAGCGTTAGAGGAAAATTCCTTCTTGGCCAAAGTTTTGAAAATTTCGAAAATTCTCTTGGGATTTTGTTCATGAGAATATACGTGAGATAGTTGATCCCACATTGCCTTAGCATCATGAAGGCAGAGTACCGACTGGTTGATATGTGGCTCCGTGCTATTAAGAATCCAGGACATAACATCGGAGTCATTTTTAGACCATTGTGCATAAGCTTGCTTGCTTTTCTCATCCGCCGTAGAAGCAGGAGCAGCTAGGGGTTCAGTAGTGATATGAGAATGGCGGCCTTGTGCTTTGACGTACAAGACAAAGGACGCCGACCAGAGATGATAGTTGGAGCCATCAAGTTTAACTGTGGTAACACAAAGGGAACGAGGCGGCTCAACAGAGGCCATGGTGAATAGATTTGAAGCAGAACAAGTAGAAAAGACTATTGGTGCAACAGTAGTCGAACCCACCAACAGAAATTAGCAAAACCAAAGAAACCCGCTATGGGGCAGTAGAGCACAGATGTAGATCTGATACATCAAATCAGAAGAGACCAGCTACAGGCAAAGTAACTGATAAAGAACCTACGCCGTCATGAGGAGAATCAAGATCCCACCATGAGGCATAGGCAGAAGAAGTCGAAGATCTGGGGGACTCTCAACATGCAATGACGATGGCTGTCCGGAGATGTCAAAGACGTAGAGAGGTAGGAAGGTAGGGTTTTAGAGGAGAGGGATAATGGTTGATTGGAGTAGTGGTAGGAGAAGGGGAGGTCGATCGGGCTAGGGAGGTGGTGGTGAGGACAGCAGCAGGAGGGAGGAGTGGGCGGGAGGAGCCGGCGGTGGTGAGTAGAGGGGGGGCAGCGGCAGAAGGGGGAAGGGGGGTGGTGGGTGAGCGGCGGCTGGGGGGGAAGGAGCAGCAACGGCGGGCTAAGGGAGGGAATGGCGTGGGAGGGGGCGGCGGGGGAGGGCTTAGGTCATAGAGGGGATAGGGTTAGGGTGGGAACTTGCACGAGGGGAAGGAACCTGCTCTTGATACCATATAGAATGTTGAATAGAAGTATATTGGATGATTGAAAAGGTTTACAATGCATTCTCTTATGTAGAATAAGAGAAGAGATACAAAAATAGAGATGAGCAATATGGGACTAAATCACATAAGTAAACACAAGTGAGTCACAGCTAGGCACATGGCACTCAGTGAAACATAAACATGTCTCTATACTATCCGAGTAACTCGACCCTCCCTAAGCCTCCTTCCCTTTCCGCCCCCTCCCCTTTCCTTTCCACCTATTCCCTCTCTGCCCGTCTCCGCGAGTTCTCCTCTCTGCCCATCCCTACCCAGCCGCTGCTCCTACCACTGTCTTCTCGCTCCTTCAGCCTAGCCGTCTCCATTCCCCTCACCTCCCCTTCCCTTTCCTCCACTGACGCTGCAACCCCCCAATCTCCCGACACACTGCCTGCCTTCCCCCTCACCCTGCCGCCTAATAGCCATCCACTGACTACCACCCTTCCTCCAATCCACCACCGATCATCTAGTTGTCTCCCTTCCGCCTCATCAACCGTCCGCCTGACACCCTTCATGCCATCACCCTTCAGCCCCATCACCCAGTTGCCCCTTTTCACGTCGTCGCCAATCACCCCACCACCAATCCTCCCTTCAAGCCCCCAAACCGCGTTCTGTTGTCTCCTTTCCCCCAGTCGCTTTCCCTCCGTCTACCACCCAGCCAATACCCTCTACCTAAATCACCCGTAATCCCATCACCACCAGTAACGTCCACATCTCCACCCACTCACCAGTATCTTCTAGATCTCTGCACCTTCCCTCTTGCCTTCAATTGCCTGTAATTGGAAGTCTTGATTTGTGTAAGGGTTAGGGTGCACAATGTGTGTACCCTGGTCCCTGTATATTTATAAAGAGAACAATTACATATAGGTCCATATAAAATATGAAAACAACAAGTGAATATAAAGGACTAAATAAAACATTGTTTAACACTCCCCCCTCAAGTTGGAGCGTAGATATCAATCATGCCCAACTTGTCCACAAGAGAGTTTTTATGTTTCTTAGCCAACAACTTTGTGGAGATATCAACAACTTGGTCCTCTGAACGAGTGAAAGGAGTGCATATACGACCAGTCAGAATAGCTTCTCTAACGAAGTGGCAGTCAACTTCAATGTGCTTGGTCCGCTCATGAAAAATAGGATTATTAGCAATAAAGATAGTCACTTTATTATCACAATGCATGGGAATAGGAGCAGAAGATCCCACATCAAGTTCTTTTAGAAGAGGTTGTACCCACAGAAGTTCACATGATGTATGAGCCATAGCCCGGTACTCTGCTTCAACACTAGATCTAGCAACAACATTCTTCTTCTTACTCCTCCAGGTAATAAGATTTCCACCAACAAATGTACAATAACCAAAAGTAGATTTCCTATCTATCTTACTTCCATCATAGTCAGAATCAGAGTAGCCTTCAAGAGAGCAATGACCATGTTTTCTATAGAAAAGGCCTTTACCAAGAGATTTCTTCAGATATCTCAGGATAGGACACAGTGCTTTCCAGTGACATTGTCTAGGCTTGTCAAGATACCTGCTAACAAGACCAACAACAGTATATATATCAGCTGTAGTGACAGTTAAATAGATTAGTTTGCCAACCAGTCTCCGATATCTTTTACAGTTAAGATATAGGGAAGACTCATCATCATCCCAATTCACATTAGGATCTAGGGGTGTATCAGTGGTCCGAGCTCCAAGCATTCGAGTCTCCTGTAGAAGATCAAGAACATATTTTCTTTGAGATAGAACAAGAGCATTAGCAGTTCTAGAAACTTTAATCCCCAGAAAGTATCTCAGCTTGCCCAGATCTTTAGTGACAAAGTGCTTGCATAAGTAGGCTTTAGTAGCATGAATTTCAGAGAGATCACTGCCAGATAAAATAATATCATCAACATACACAATTAGAGCCACAATACCAGAGGACGTCTTTTTAATAAAGACAAAGTGATCAATAAGATATCTGAGAAAGCCATAAGTAGACAGAATCTTACTCAATTTATCAAACCAGGTGCGTTGACTCTGCTTGAGTCCATAAATAGATTTTTTGAGGCGATAGACTTTGTGTGACACCCCCTGAGCAACAAAACCAGGTGGTTGCTCCATAAAGACTTCCTCCTGGAGATCACCACAAAGAAAAGCATTCTTGACGTCCAGCTGAATAAGGGGCCAATCCAAATTAATTGCCACAGAGAGCAAAACCCGCACAGAGTTTAGCCTGGCAACAGGAGAAAAAGTTTCAAAATAATCAATACCATACATCTGAGTGTACCCTTTTGCCACTAGGCGGGCTTTCAGGCGTTCAACAGTCCCATCAGGATGATATTTGACAATGTACACCCAACGGCATCCAACAGGTGTGCAATCAGACGGAGGATCAACCATATCCCATGTACCTCTGTCAGTAAGAGTAGTCATCTCCTCCTTCATGGCATGTGTCCATGTCCTACTTTGTAACGTATCATGAACGTTTTTGGGGACAAAAACAGCAAAAAAAGCAACAGCAAAGTTACTAACATGGACACTCAGGTGTGCAGTAGAAACATAGTTAGCAATATTATGAGATGTACATGATCGAGTACCTTTTTCTGAGAGCAATAGGTAAATTTAGGTCAGAAGTTACCTCGGCAGGTGCAAGACCTACTAGAAGATTGGTTGTCTGTGGGGGGGGTCTTGAGTAGGAGTAGACTGCGGCGGTCGATTCCTGCGTTGGTAAACAATAAGGGGAGGAGACGTAGTCTCAGTGGACTGCACAGTAAATGGGGAATCACTAATAATAGGCAAAGGCATAGAAATGAGATCTGAGCTCAACATGTTCCCCTTAGTAGAGTATTATGGGGTGTCCTCAAAGAAAACCACATCACTGCTCGTGAACCACTTCTTAGTAACAGGACTATAGCAATGATACCCTTTCTGAGTCCGTGAATATCCCAGAAAAATACATTTTTTTGCCCGAGGAGACAACTTGTACTGAGTTGGTCCAAGTAAACGAACAAAACAAATTGACCCAAAAATCCTCATAGGAACAGAGAAAAGAGGAAGATGTGGTTGTAGCACTTGGACATGAATTTTATTCCCAATAACAGACAAAGGCATACAATTTATCAGAAAACAAGCAGTGAGAACCGCTTCTAGACAAAAATGTCTTGGAACATTAGAATGTCGCATGAGTGTTCTAGTAACTTCAAGTAGATGCCTATTTTTTCTTTCAGCAACATTATTCTGTTGGGGGTGTGTAAGCGCAGTATGTTTGATGAATTGTACCCACAGAACGACAAAATAATTCAACATTTTTTCAACAAATTCCAAAGCATTATCAGTATGCAGGATTTTAATAGGCATAGAAAATTGAGTTTTAATTTCAGCAAAGAAGAATTTAATAGTAGGCAAGACTTCTGATCTATCTTTCATCAAAAACAGCCAGGTAGCACGGGAGTAATCATCAATGAACAAAATAAAGTATTTATTTCCTGACAAACTTAGAACATGATAAGGACCCCTTACATAAGCATGAACTAAATCAAAAATATTTTTACTACCAATCTGAGATTTTTTGGGATATACAGTTCTGGACTGCTTGCCTAATTGACATGACTCGCACTGAAAACTGTGTGTTCCTACACCAGAAATAACATGTTTTAATTTATCAGTTGATGGATGTCCAAGTCTATAATGCCACTATAATGCAGATACAAAAGAAGACAATGCTGAAGCTAGAGCAGTAGTATCGATCCGTTTCAAATCATCCATGTAGTAGAGTCCATCAGGTCCTTCATGTCCCCCACCAATCTTCATCCTCGTGCAAAGGTCCTGAAAAACACAAGTACCTGGTACAAATGTCAGACTGCAGTTCAGATTACGTACAATTTTACTGACAAACAACAAGTTTAGTCGGAAATAGGGCACATATAAGGCAGATCTCAGAAGAATTTGAGCACAGATATCACCAATTTCTGACACAACAGATTTTGATCTGTCAGCAAGCATAACAGCAGATTTAGAACAAGGTTTAGACAGTCTAGAAAAGAGAGAACGATTTCCACAAATGTGAAGAAGCACCAGAATCAATCACCCATTTGATATTACCAGTACTAGAAGTGTGAGCACTCAGAAAAGCAGAATCACAACCAGTGTAAGTTGCAGCGTGAGTTTCAGATTCAGCAGCTGAAGAGGATGAAGAACCGGTCTTTTCTAGCAGGAGGCGTTCCACCTCAGAGTGGATGAAATCAGCAGTGGAGGAACTTGAGGTAGCAACCGAAGGTGTCTGAGAAACACCCTCAGATGCAACACTGACCCATGCAGATTTGCTATGTTTCTTCTAGCATATGTCTTCAGTGTGGTTTATGTGACCATAGAAGTCACAATACCGTTGAGCGGCAACACCTCTAAAGACATCAACAGATGAGCCACGACTAAGGGATCCATGGCAAAGGGACCCCCGTCCTCGTCCAGAAGTAGGTGAACGGTTGTCCGGCAGTCGACCACGACCCCGACCACGACCACGACCAGACATAGCAACAAGGGCAGTGGTGTCACCAGTCTCAGAAGGCAGATTTGACGAGGAAGCCGGCAGGCGTTGTAGACGCTGGAAAGCACTCTCCAATGTCAGTAGAGGATCAGTAGCAAGGATCTGGTCAACAACTACAACATATGAGTTAGGAAGTTCACATAAGAACTGGACAACCTGGAGTTCCTGCCGTTGTCGCTACATAGTACCTAAGTCAATAGATCGCGGATGAAGATTCTCAAGTTTCGCCCAGACGCCTTTAAAGGTCGAAAAATAGTCAGCAATATCAGGGCCAGTGAAATGCAGGCAGGTCAACTGTTTGTTCAGATCAAACACTTTCTTCGAATTCTTGTTGTGAGAGTAGGTACTGGCCAGTTGATCCCACATCTCCTTGGCAGTCAGGAGACGAAGTAGAGTAACGCTGATGCGAGTTTCGCTGTTGTTCAGGATCCACATCATCACAATCGAGTCATCCTTGACCCAATCATCGTAGATCTTTTTATCCTTGGACTCCGTAGTACTGGGCGGAGCAGGAGGCGGATCCTGAGTGAGATGGGAGTGCTTGCCTTGGAATTTTGCAAAGGTCTCCATGGAGCAGACTCAGTGTTGATAGTTGCGCCCATCCAACTTCACAGTAGTCACCTGGCGACGAAAATTATCATGGGAGGAAGCCATGATAGAGACTGAGTCCAGAAAGCAGAAAACAACAGCCAAGGTAGAACCGCCTAGAGCCTTCGGCTAGTCGGCAAGAAGCAGATAAGAAGAACTGGAAGGACCAGTTTACATGAAGACTGCGTCGAGACGCAACAGAGAACTCGGCGGCTCAAGCGTCGACACAGGCAGAGAGAAGGAAGAGGGATGCGGAGACCCTCAAGGTGGACGACCAGTGATGGCGAGGAGCAGTGGGGGCGGCGTTAGCAAGTAAGGCCCACACGGGGAGAACCGCTGGCGACTGCGGCAAGGGTGGCCAGCCGCACAGAGGCGGGTGGGTGACGGCGCGAGGGGGGGCGCCAGTGTCGACGAGAGAGAGAGAGGGAGGGCAGCGGCTACAGAGGGGTGGGTGGCGGCTAGAGAACCCGCTCTGGTACCATCTTGATTTGTGTAAGGGTTCGGGTGCACAATGTGTGTACCCCGTATATTTATAAAGAGAACAATTACATATAGGTCCATATAGAATATGAAAACAACAAGTGAATATAAAGGACTAAATAAAACACTGTTTAACAGGAAGGTTGTTCTTTATATAAAATATTAGTATATAGACTTTCCTGTGTTTTTACTTAGTCTATTTTTCTCTTTTCCTTGTCTTGTTTTATCCCATATTGGTTATTTCTAAACCATGTGTCTTTCTCTTGTCTTATAAAAGAGAACCACTGTACTCTGTTTTGATTATCTCAATAATAAGACAATTAGTCTCATATTCTAGATGGTATCAGAGCCACCCGATCCACCCTAGCCCTTTCTCCCTAACCCTAACCCAGCCGCCACCCACCTACCCCAGCCGCCACCCACCTGCTTCACACCGTCGGCCACCTCCTCCACCGGCTGCTGCTGCCGCCTCTTCCTCTCCCCTCTCCGCCCTCCCCAGCCACCCCCTCCTCCTTCTCCGCCCACCCCGCCACCCCCTCTCTCTTCTCCACCCGCCGCCTGCCCCCCCCCCCTTCTCCACCCGCCGCCGACCCCCCCCCTGACCTGCCGCCGGCCGACCCTGCTGCAAACAGCCACCACAGCCACACTCCACCACCTTTTCCCTCCCCTCTAACCTCCGTACCCTAAGCACATATTTCCTTGTGGCTTAGACAACCACAGGTTCTCTCTTCGGTCTCTGTTTCCTTTCCGACAAGCTTACGTACAGCCCGGTCACTTTCCAGTCTGGCACGTTGAAGGCTTAAAAACCAGTTTCCGGCTCTGACTGCCTACGCCTCATGGTGGAGTGATCTCTTCTCCATGTTGGTGTAGGTTCTGTTTCCTTCTTCCTGCCCTATAAGGGTTTTCTGAGGTCCATGCTCGGATCTCCTATCTACTGCTACTAGTCCATGTGTTGGACTTCTATTGCTGTCTACTACTGCTGCTGACTTCTGTCTGGATCTGTGCCCGTACTGCTTCTCTTCTTCTGCTCCTGCTGCGATGGCGACTTCTGATCTCCCGCTGCGCACTCTCTGTGTTACTACGGTGAAGTTGGATCACTCCAACTATCATCTATGGGCTGCCTCCTTCGAGTTATATGTCAAATCCCAAGGACGCTACTCTCACCTGACTACCAAGGGCCCTGATCTTCCTGCTGCAGACGCTGATGAGAAAACCAAGCAAGCCTATGATCTATGGTCCAAAGAGGACTATGGGGTCATGACCTGGATGGTAAATAGTGTTGAAGCAAAAATCAGCCAGTCCTTGCTTCGACTTCAGACTGCCAAAGAAATGTGGGATCAGCTTTCCCATGTTTACTCTCACCAGTAGAATCCGAAGAAGGTCTTCGAGATATTCAAACAGCTTGCCAAACAGGAGTATTCGGCCACCGACTCCGTGGAGGACTACTACAACTCCTGCTGTGCTCTCTGGGATGAGTTCCGGGTATATCACCCTCTGACTGCTGATATTGAAGAAGTGCACCGACAACGGAATGAACTTATGTTAGTTCAATTCCTCGCCGGCCTACCTGCGTCCTTCGCTGGTGTTGTGGACCAGATTCTCTCCAGCGACCCTTTGCCTACTCTCCGTGATGTTCTCAAACGGGTTCAGCGTCTACCCTCTGTGTCTCAACCTGTGCCTGACACCTCTGACGGTGCTGCTCTTGCTGTCCGCTCTGGTGATTCCTTCCGTGGTCGTGGCCGTGGTAGAGGTCGTGGTCGCGGAGGACGGTTCTCTGCTCCTGGTCGTGGAACTGGATCCGATCAAGCTGAGTCACGCTATTGCACTCACTGCAAACGTACCAACCATAATGAAGACAAGTGCTGGATCAAATATGGAAAACCTGAGTGGGCCAACAAAGTGACAACTGATGAACCTGCTCCGCCGACGGCCGACTGGATCCGCTCCGAGTTTGAAAAACTCCTACAGGCTCGTCTGGCGTCTTCTACTGAGGCTTCAAATCCTGGCAGTGCTTCTCTTCTGACTACAGCTGGTAAAAATTCCTGGGTTATTGACTCTGGTGCGACTTCTCATATATCTGGCAATCCTGCTTTATTTTCTAAACTGCAGCAGACTTCTTTTATACCTCCTGTTACCTTAGCTGATGGTTCTAAATCCCCTGTTACTGGCATTGGTGATATTTGTCCTACTGGTCGTCTGCCTCTGCGCTCTACACTTTATGTCCCGAAGTTTCCTATTAATCTTCTGTCTGTAAGTAAAACTGTGAAGAGCCTTCGTTGCTCAATTACATTTGATCCGGATGGTGTTTTATTTCAGGATCTGCGCACGAGGATGACGATTGGTTCGGGCCATGAGGGACCGGATGGACTCTACTACCTGGACGAGCCAAAGACAGCTGCATATCTGACATCATCAGTGACCGATATCCAGTGGCACTATAGATTGGGACACCCTTCTATTGGCAAATTAAAAGTCGTGTTACCAGATATAGTTAGTTCTGATTTTCATTGCGAAACTTGTCAGCTTGGCAAGCAAACTCGTGCTACTTTTTCAAAAAAAAATTGTATCAGCTCTACAGCACCTTTTGATATTATACATGCTGATGTTTGGGGTCCTTGCTCTGTCACTAGTACTTCCGGTTTTAGATATTTTCTGAGCTTCATTGATGATTTTTCTAAAACTACCTGGCTGTTTTTACTTAAAGATAGATCCACCATCCTTGAAAAAATTACTGACTTTTTTACTGAGATACGCACTCAATTTGCTAAGCCTATCAAAATTCTTCGTACTGATAATGCTTTGGAATTCATGCAAACATCTGTTAGCTCTTTCTGTCGTCGCCAGGGCACAATCCATCAAACCTCTTGTGCTTACACCCCACAACAAAACGGTGTTGCTGAGCGCAAAAATCGTCATCTTCTCGAGGTTGCTCGTACCCTTCTCTTTCACTATCATGTTCCCCAAGCTTTTTGGCCCGAGGCGATAGCCACTTCCTGCTACCTAATTAACCGCATGCCTTCTTCTGTGCTCGGCAATCAGATTCCTTTTCAGATTCTGTTTCCCGATGCATCTCTTTTCTCTGTCCCGCCTCGCATTTTTGGGAGCACCTGTTTTGTTAAAAATCTTCGGCCTGGCCTTACTAAATTGGATCCTAGAGCAACTAAGTGTATTTTTCTGGGATATTCTCGCACTCAGAAAGGATATAGGTGCTATGATCTTGTTTCTAGAAAGTGGTTTGTCTCTGCGGATGTGGTGTTTTTTGAGCATATGCCTTTCTACTCCACGGGTGGTTCTGCGCTCACTTCCGATTTACTTGCTGATACACCTTTGCCTGTGATGGACGATGTACCTGCTATTTCTGAGGATCTGATTGAAAAGCCGCCTCTGAAAGTTTATCAAAGAAGACCGAAGCCGACAACTCCCTCCATGGCCCCTCCATCGTCCTCTTCCTCGGTGCCAGATCAACCATCCTCGCAGGTATTTTCTGATCTTGATATTCCTATTAGTCTGAGGAAAGGGACCCGTACCTGCACTATGCATCCGATTGGAAATTTCTGCTCTACTGATAATTTGAGTGCTAATTTTGCTAACTTCACTGGGCTCTGTCTGCGATATCTGTACCTAAGAATGCTGCTCAGGCTCTTAGCCATCCTGCGTGGCGTCAGGCTATGGAAGAAGAGATGAAGGCTCTTACTGATCGTCATACCTGAACCCTAGTTGAGCCACCTGCTGATTGCTCTCCAGTTGGATGCTGATGGGTGTTCACTGTCAAATACCATCCCGACGGTACTGTCGAACGACTTAAGGCGCGACTTGTGGCAAAGGGGTATACCCAGACCTATGGAGTTGACTACTTTGAAACTTTCTCTCCAGTAGCGCGCCTGAACTCTGTCCGAATTCTGATTTCTGTTGCTATTAATTCTGACTGACCTCTGTATCAACTTGATGTCAAGAATGCTTTCCTGTATGGTGATCTTCATGAAGAGGTATACATGTCACAACCTCCCGGTTTTGTGTGTCAGGGGGAGGCTTCCAAAGTCTGCAGGCTCAAAAAGGCTATCTATGGCTTGAAACAGAGCCCTAGAGCGTGGTTTGACAAGCTCAGCAATATTCTTCAGCAATTTTCCTTCAGACGTTCCCAATCTGATCACTCTGTTTTTGTGAAAAATACTTCTGCGGGTATTGTTATTCTTATTGTCTATGTTGATGATATTATTCTCTCTGGCAGCGATTCTGTTGGTATTCAGTCTACAAAGCGCTATCTGGAGAAACACTTTATTACCAAGGACCTTGGCTCACTTCGGTATTTTCTTGGGATAGAAGTGTCCCGGTCTTCTTCTGGTCTCTGCTTATCTCAACGGAAGTATGTCCTGGATCTCTTATCTGAATCTGGTCTTTTGGGTGCGAAACCTGCTAGCACACCTATGGATCCCAACATCAACTGGGATGATGAGGAGTCTCCTGCTTACCCTGACAATCAGCAGTATCGACGTATGGTTGGGAAACTCATATATCTTACTGTTACTCGGGCTGATATCACTGCTGCAGTTGGATTGGTTAGTCGCTACCTGGATAAGCCTCGACAATGCCATTGGGATGCTGTCTGTCATATTCTGAAGTATTTGAAAAGTTCTCCTGGAAAAGGTCTACTTTACAAAAAAAATGGGCATTGCAAACTCCTTGGCTATTCTGATTCTGATTATGCTGGCAGCAAGGTTGACCGTCGGTCTACTTCTGGCTACTGTACCTTTGTGGGAGGTAACCTTGTGACTTGGCGAAGCAAGAAGCAGTCTGTAGTTGCTCGCTCTAGTGCTGAAGCTGAGTATCGTGCCATGGCACATACTACTTGTGAGCTATTCTGGATTCGGAGCCTGCTGAAGGACTTTGGTTTTTCTGATTCATCTGCTATTCCTATGTATTGTGACAATAAAGCAGCCACTTTCATTGCTAGCAACCCTACCTTCCATGAGCGCACGAAGCATATTGAAGTGGACTGTCACTTTGTTCGTGAGGCGGTTCTATCTGGTCAGATCTCTACCCCTTACATTCATACTGATGAGCAGATTGTTGATATCTTCACAAAGATTCTTCCGAAGAAGCGCTTCACTGATATGACATCCAAGCTGGGCATGATTGACATCTATGCTCCAACTTGAGGGGGAGTATTAGTATATAGACTTTCCTGTGTTTTTACTTAGTCTATTTTTCTCTTTTCCTTGTCTTGTTTTATCCCATATTGGTTATTTCTAAACCATGTGTCTTTCTCTTGTCTTATAAAAGAGAACCACTGTACTCTGTTTTGATTATCTCAATAATAAGACAATTAGTCTCATATTCTAGATAAAACAATTGTTCCTCAGTACAACTTAATGTTCAGGAGGGACTTGCTCCCTCCCATCAACCTTGTCACATGTCGGTCTAATATGACGATGTGACGTTGGTTTCTTTATTAAAACTTGTTAAATATTAGCCTTTATTTGTCTTTTATATTTCTCTTGTTATTTTTTTTACTCCATGTGGACCTACATGTAATTGTTCTCTTAACCTTTTATATAAATATATGAGGAGACACACATTGTGTCCTCAACGATTCTCCAAAACCCTTGTAAGATGGTAGCAGAGCATGATAGGTAACATGTCCCTGTGCAGCCGCCGCTGCCCGCCCCTCCCCTCTCCTCTCTGGGACGCCCTCCTCTCTCTCCTCTCTGTGACGTCGCCACCACCCTCCCTCCCTCTCCTCCGTACTGGCGCCGCTGCTACTAGCCTTCTCCGTCGCAGCGAGCCGTCGGGCCGGTTGTCGTCACCCGCCGCCGGTGGGCAGCCTTCACTCTGTCTGCTTCTCTGCCTGCCCACGTCGGACCTTGAGCCACCGGGTTCTCTGTTGCGCCTAGGCGTAGCCTTCATGCAATTGGTCCATCCAGTCTTTTCTGTATTTGTTGTCGCCTAGGAGGATCTAGACGGTTCTCTGGTGTTGCTGCTAACTGCTATATTGAGCTCGGCTTCTGTCATGGCTTCCTCCCATGACGATTTCTGTCAACAAGTAACTACCGTGAAATTGGATGGGCGAAACTATCAACACTGGGTCTGCTCCAGAGAGATTTATATAAAATCCCTAGGCAAGCATTCCCATCTAACTCGTGATGTGCCTCCTGCTCCGCCCAGTACTGCCGAGTCCAAGGATATAAGGGCCTACGATGATTGGGTCAAAGATGACTACTGTGATGACTTGGATCCTCAACAGTAGTGAAACTCGCATCAGTGTTACTCTTCTTCGTCTCCCTACTGCCAAGGAGATGTGGGATCAGCTGGTCCGTACCTATTCTTACAGCAAGAATCCAAAGAAGGTATTTGACTTGAACAAACAACTAACCAGTATACATTTCTCAGGGCCAGATATGGCTGATTATTTTTCTTCTTTCAAAGGAATCTGGGTTGAACTTGAGAACCTCCATCCTCTGTCTACCGACTTAGCCACCATGCAACGCCAACAACAGGAACTTCAGGTTGTTCAGTTCTTTTGTGGACTTCCTGAGTCGTACGCTGGAGTAGTTGATCAGATTCTTGCCAGTGATCCACTATCAACGTTGGAGAGTGTGTTTCAGCGTCTTCAACGCCTGTCGGCTTCTTCATCTACCCCGACTTCTGACACTGGTGATACTACTATTCTTGTTGTCACGGTCGGCCAAGGTCGTGGACGGGGTCGAGGCCGGTTTTAAGACAACCGTCCTCCCAGTTCTGGTAGAGGACATAGTTCCCTTGGTCGTGGTTCATCTTCTGATACTTCTGGGAGTACCGCTACTTAGCGGTACTGTGACTTCTGTGGTCGCTCCAACCACACTAAGGACAGATGTTGGAAGAAACATGGCACACCTGCGTGGGCCAATGCTGCATTGAGGGTGCTTCTCGAACTCCTACTGCTGATACTTTGAGCTCCACTATTGAGTTCATTTGCTCGGAAGTGAAACGACTACTGCTAGAGAGAACCCGCGCTTCCTCCTTTACTGTCGTTGAGTCTGGAGCACATGCTACTACATTCACTGGTTGTGATTCTGCTTTTCTGACTGCCCGATCTTCTAGTACTGGTAATACAAAATGGGTGATTGACTCTGGAGCTTCTTCCCATATCTCTGGCGATAGATCTCTTTTCTATAAATCATCTAAACCCTGCTCTAATCTGTTGTTATGCTTGCTGATGGATCCAAATTTATTGTGTCTGGCATTGGTGATATTTATACTCACTTTCCTTTGAGACATGCTCTATATGTGCCAAATTTTCCTTTGAATTTGTTATCTGTCAGCAAAATTGTGTGCAGCTTGAACTGCAACCTTTGTACTGGGTACTTGAGTTTTTCAGGACCTTCGTACGAGTATGAAGATTGGTGGGCGGCATGAAGGACCTGATGGACTCTACTATCTGGATGATTTGAAAAAGATTGGTATTACAGCTGCAGCTTCAGCTTTATCTTTTATTTCTGCATTACAATGGCACTATAGACTTGGGCACATGTCTGCTGATAGAATAAAGCATGTTATTTCTTGTGTAAGAACGCACAGTTTCCTGTGCGAGTCATGTCATTTAGGCAAATAGTCTAGAACTGTCTTTCCTAGAAGGACTCAGATTGGTAGTAAAGCTATTTTTTATTTAGTTCATGTTGATGGATGGGGTCCATGTAATGTTCCAAGTCTGTCAGGAAATAAATATTTTATTTTGTTCATTGATAAATTTTTCCCGTGCTACTTGGTTGTTTCTGATGAAAGATAGATCACAAGTCTTGCCTACTATTAAATTCTTTTTTGCTGAAATTAAAACCCAATTCTCTATGCCCATTAAAATTCTGCGCACTGATAATACCTTGGAGTTTATTCAAAAGGATGTTGAATTTTTTTGTCGACCTGTTGGCACCATTCACCAGACATCCTTTGCCTACACGCCTCAACAGAATTGAGTTGCGGAATGGAAAAATAGGCATTTACTTGAAGTTACTAGAACTATTATACTGCATTCCAATGTTCCGAAACAGTTTTGGCCTGAAGTTGTTCTCACTGCTTATTTTCTAATTAATCACATGCCCTCATTTGTTATTGGGAAGCAAATTCCGGTTCAGGTCCTACAACCCCAACTTCCCATTTTCTCTGCTCCACGGATTTTTGGGTCGACCTGTTTTGTTCGTCTACTTGGACCAAATCATGATAAGTTGTCTCTTAGAGCGGAAAAATGCATTTTTCTTGGATATTTGCGTACTTAGAAAGGATATCGATGCTATAGTCCTACTGCTAGGAAGTGGTTCACGAGCAGTGATGTGGTTTTCTTTGAAAATACTCGTTCTATTCTGTTAAAGGGAAAAATCTCAGTCTAGATATTATTCAACACCTCTACTTGTTATCAGTGATTCTACCTCTGCTATACAGCCTGTTGAGACTATGTCTCCACCTCTTGTTGTTTATGAACACAGGAATCGACAGCCGCATTCTACTCCTCTTGATGACCCCCCCCCCAGTCAACCAATCTTCTCCTCTAGAAGGTCCTATGCCAGCTGAGGTACCTTCTGATTTGCATCTATACAGCATGTTGAGACTACGTCTCCACCTCTTATTGTTTATCAAAGCAGGAATCGACAACCGCATTCTACTCCTCCTGAAGACCCCCCATAGTCAACCAATCTTCTCCTCTAGAAGGTCCTACGCCAACTGAGGTAACTTCTGATCTGCATCTGCCTATTGCACTTCGGAAAGGCACTCGTTCATGTACATCTCATAGTATTGCTGACTATGTTTCTACTGCTCATCTTAGTATTCGTGTTAGTAACTTTGTTGCTGCCCTTTCTGTTGTTGTCGTTCCTAAAAATATTACTGATGCTTTACAAAGCACTGCTTGGACACATGCTATGAATGAGGAGATGATCTCTCTTACTGAAAGTGGGACGTGGGATTTAATTGATCCTCCCTCTAATTGCAAGCATGTTGGCTGCCGTTGGGTGTATGCTGTCAAATATCATCATGATGGGACTGTTGAAAGACTAAAGGCACGTCTAGTTGCATAGGGGTACACTCAAACTTATGGCATTGATTATTTTGAAAGCTTCTCTCCCGTTACCAGGCTTAATTCTGTGTGGGTTCTTCTCTCTGTTACTATTAACCTAGATTGATGTCAAGAATGCCTTTCTTTATGGTGATCTCCAGGAGGAAATCTATATGGAACAACCACCTGGGTTTGTTGCTGAGGGGGAGTCACATAATGTCTGTCATCTCAAGAAGTCTTGCCTGGTTTGACAAGCTGAGCAAGATTTTGACTACTTATGGTTTCCTGAGATCTCATGTTGATCACTCTATCTTTATTAAGAAGGCTTCCTCTGGTATAGTTGTTTTGATTGTGTATGTTGATGATCTCATTTTATATGGCAGTGATCTTTCTGAAATTCACGCTACCAAAGCCTATTTATGCAAGCACTTTGTCACTAAAGATTTGGGAAAGCTAAGGTATTTTCTGAGAATTGAAGTCTCCAGGACCTCTAATGCTCTTGTTTTGTCCCAAAGGATGTATGTTCTAGATCTTCTGCAGGAGACATGGATGCTTGGAGCTCGAGTTGTTGATACTCCTTTAGATCCTAATGTAAATTGGGATGATAATGAATCTCCCTTGTATCCTGGCAGTAAATACTATAGGAGATTGGTTGGAAAGTTAATTTATTTGACTGTTACTAGAGTTGATATTTCTACTGCAGTTGGCCTTGTTAGCAGGTATCTTGAAAAACCTAGACAGTCTCATTGGGAAGCATTGTGTCATATTCTGAGGTATCTGAAGAAATCTCCTGGTAAAGGCCTTTTCTATAGGAAACATGGCCATTGCTCTCTTGAAGGCTATTCTGATTCTGACTATGATGGAAGTAAGATTGACAGAAAATCCACTTCTGGCTATTGCACATTTGTTGGTGGCAATCTTGTTACCTACAAGAGCAAGAAGTAGAATGTTGTTGCTAGATCTAATGTTAAGGCCGAGTACTGTGCCCATGGCTCACATAGCTTGTAAACTTTTGTGGGTACAGTCTCTTCTAAAAGATCTTGGTGTGAGCTCTTATGATCCTATTCCCATGCATTGTGATAATAAAGCAGCTATTTTGATTGCCAATAATCTTGTTTATCATGAGAGGATGAAGCACATTGAAGTTGACTGTCATTTTATCAGAGAAGCTATCCTGACTGGTCGTATTTGTACTCCTTTCAGTCGCTTAGAAGATCAGATTCCTGATATCTTTACAAAGTTGTTGGTTAAGAAACTCTTCTGCTCTCTCATGGACAAGTTGGGCATGATTGATGTCTATGCTCCAACTTGAGGGGGAGTGTTAAATTTTAGCCTTTATTTGTTCTTCATATTTCTTTTGTAATTTTTTTACTCTATGTGGACCTACATGTAATCGTTCTCCTAACCTTTTATATAAAGATATGAGGGGACGCACATTGTGTCCTCAACGATTCTCTAAAACCCTCATAAGAAAACTATCTTAAATGCCCAATCTTTGGGCCACTCAACTATTTTGTTGATTACTTGTGTGATTTTCACGCCTTGTTGAACTGAGAACGTGTGTGGACTGATCTAGAACTGATTCTATCATGGCCTCTAATGATACTGTCAAATTGGATGGTTCGAATTACCATACATGGTCAGCCTCTTTTAAGTTGTACCTCAAAGCTCATGGCCAATATTCTCATGTGATCATGTAAGAACTTGTTCTTCCATCTGACACTTCTGATGAGAAAATTAAACAGGCCTATGACTTGTGGGTCAAAGATGACTCTGAAGTAATGACCTAGATGGTCAACAGTGCAGAATCAAAAATCAGTTAATATCTTTTACGCCTTAGAACGGCCAAGGCCATGTGGGATCAGTTAGCACATGTGAACTGACACCAACGAAACCCTAAGAAAGTTTTTTAATCTTTAAAAAATTGGCTAAAAAGGAATTCACTACAAATACTTCTGCAGAAGATTATTATAATCAATGATGTGCTCTATGGGATGAATTTGAAGTTTACCATCCCCTAACTTCTGATATCACTGAAATTCAAAGACAGTGGAATGAATTTCAGTTGGTACAGTTCCTTGTTGGACTACCTACTTTTGCAGGAGTCGTGGATCAAATCCTATCTAGTGATCCACTTCTTAAGCTTCGAGATGTTCTCAAGCTAGTCCAGTGGCTGTCTTCGGTCTCTTCTTCTCTTGCTAGATCCACAGAGGCATCAACTCTTACAGTCCGTTCTGGCAACTCTAGTCGTGGCAGAGGTTGCGGTCATGATAGAGGATGTGGTCGTTTTAGCCCATCAGAACCTAGACATGGTCAACCCCCTAATGGACCAGGTTGTGATCAACCCTCTGTTGGACCAAGCAACATCCCTCCTATTGGACCTCGTCACTGCAACTACTGCAGTCGTGACAATCACAATGAGGACCGGTGTTACGTGAAACATGGCTACCGAGCACATGGGTCAATCAAGCGTCTACTGACTACACCGAGGATGCCCCAACCCGACCCTCCACTACTTCTACAGGTTGGGTCCGAGCTAAATTTGAAAAGCTTTTCCAAGAATGACTCCCAACTCAAACTTAGGCTCCACGATTGAATGGTGATTCTACCTTCCTTGCATCCTCGACTCCTTACGGTAAAGACAAATGGGTCATCAACTCTGGTGCTTCTATCCATATCTTTGGCAATTCAAAATTATTCTCTGCTTTGACTTCTTCATCTTCTATTCTGGTTGTAGTTGTTGCTAATGGCACTTAAGCCCTAGTTCGTGGGGTTGATTTTGTTTGAACTCCAAATAATTCTTGCTCCGATCAACATTATATGTCCCTCTCTTTCCTCTAAATCTTCTTTCAATCAGCAAAATTGTCAAGCAGCTTAAGGGTTCTATTACTTTTGACCCAGATGGATGTGTCTTTCAGGATCTCCGCACTAGGATGAAGGTTGTTCAGGTCATGAGGGACCAGACGGCTTATACTACCTTGATGCTCTGAAGCATGTGGTTCTTCTCTCCTCGACGATTTCAAGACTTCAGTGGCACTACAGATTAGGACATCCATCAACATCTAAACTCAAACATTTGATTCCAACTGTGTCTGAAACTTTGTTTAAATGTGAAGTTTTTCAGTTTGGAAAGCAAACTCGATGTGTGTTCCCTAAAAAAATGATTGTCTTCAAATTCTATTTTTTATCTTGTTCACACTGAAATTTGGGGGACTTGTTCTATCATTAGTATGACTGGTTTTTGTTACTTTATGACATTTGACTTTTCTAGAACCACTTGGTTATTCTTACTTAAAGACGGGGCACATGTTCTTGATATAATTTCTTCTTTCTTTGCTGATATTAAAACTCAATTTAATAAGCCCATCAAAATCTTTAGGACAAACAATACTCTTGAATTTATGCAACAATTTGCCAATCATTTCTATAACACCTTGGCACCATTCATCGAACATCTTGTTCCTACGCCCCTCAACTGAATGTGCTCCTGAGCGTAAGAATGGGCATCTTCTTGAAGTTGCTAGAACCCTTATGCTTCACTATAATGTACCTAAACCTTTTTGGGTTGATGATGTCTCCACAACTTGTTTTTTTATCTATAGAATGCCCTCCTTTGTCTGAAATAACCAAGTCACATTCAATGTTTTGTACCCTGGAGCTCCCCTATTTTCTATGCCACCTAGAATATTTGGTAGCACGTGTTTTGTAAAATTCTTCAGATCGGATTGAGTAAACTTGATCCCCGATCTATGAAGTGCATCAATTTGGGGTACTCACACACTCAAAAAGGGTGGAAATGTTATGATCTGAATTCCATCAATGGTCTATTAGTGCATATCTAGTCTTTTTTGAAGATACTTCATATTTTTTTTGTAGACAATCAGGGTTTTAGAGAGCATAGGGTTGCACAAAGTGTGCACCCTCATATATATAACACTGTGACAATTACAGAGAGGTCCATACAGAATAAACAAATAACAAAATAAATAACAGAATATAGAAAACATATATTGTAACACTCCCCCTCAAGTTGGAGCATAGATATCAATCATGCCCAACTTGTCCACCAGTGTGCAGAAATGCTTCTTAGCCAGAAGTTTTGTGAAGACATCAGCAACTTGATCTTCAGATCTCGTGAAAGGAGTGCAAATTTTACCAGCCAGAACAGACTCTCGAATAAAATGGCAATCCACCTCAATATGCTTGGTGCGCTCATGATAAACAGGATTATTGGCAATGAAAATAGTAGCTCGATTGTCACAGTGCATAGGAATCGCATAAGAAGATTCAATCCCAAGTTCATGCAAAAGAGAGCGCACCCAGAGAAGTTCACAAGCAGTATGGGCCATAGCCCTGTATTCAGCTTCAGCACTGGAGCGAGCTACAACATTTTGTTTCTTGCTCCTCCAAGTCACCAAGTTACCCCCTACATAGGTACAGTAGCCAGAGGTGGATTTCCTGTCAATCCTGCTGCCCGCATAATCTGAATCAGAATAGCCTTCAAGTTTACAGTGTCCAGATTTCTTGTAATGCAAACCTTTGCCAGGTGCCCTTTTTAAGTATCTCAGAATGTGACATACAGCATCCCAATGACACTGTCTAGGCTTGTCCAAGTACCTGCTCAGAAGACCCACAGCAGTAGTAATATCAGGACGAGTAACAGTCAGATAAATCAATTTCCCAATAAGTCTCCTGTATTTCTTTGGCTCAGAAAACATAGGTGAAGTATCATCGTCCCAATCAACATTGGGATCCATAGGAGTATCTGAAGGTCTTGCTCCCATCATACCAGTTTCCTGCAAGATATCAAGTACATATTTCCTTTGGGACAATACAAGAGCACCAGAGTTCCTGGAAACCTCTATACCCAGAAAGTATCGTAATCTGCCCAAGTCTTTGGTAGCAAAATGCTTACCCAAATGAGTTTTTGTAGCCTGAATACCTGCAGAATCACTGCCTGAAATAATGATATCATCTACATAGACAATCAGAATAATAATCCCTGCAGACGTTTTCTTCGTGAAGACAGAATGGTCCACTTGAGACCGTAGAAAGCCAAAATCAGAAAGAATCCTGCTTAATTTATCAAACCAGGCACGTGGACTTTGCTTAAGCCCATAAATAGATTTTTTAAGCCGACAAACTTTATGAGACTCCCCCTGAGCAACAAACCCAGGAGGTTGCTCCATGTAAACCTCTTCCTGCAGATCACCATATAAGAAAGCATTCTTCACATCAAGCTGTAGAAGGGGCCAGTCAGAATTTACAGCTACAGATAACAATATTCTAACAGAATTCAAGCGAGCAACAGGGGAAAAAGTCTCAAAATAGTCAATGCCGTAGGTCTGAGTATATCCTTTGGCAACCAATCGAGCTTTCAACCGTTCAACTGTACCGTCCGGTTGATATTTGACAGTGTAAACCCAGCGACAACCAACAGGCTTGCAGTGAGGAGGAGGATCCACCAGCTCCCAAGTGTCTCTATCAGTCAAAGCTGTCATCTCATCCTGCATAGCAGAAGTCCATGCTGTACTCCGCAGAGCATCCTGAATAGACTTAGGAACAGTAACAGCAGATAAGGCATGTACAAAATCACGCGCCGGAGCAGTGAGATGATCAGTAGATACAAAATGAGCAATACTATGAGACGTGCAGGAACGAGTTCCTTTGCGAAGAGCAATAGGAATATGTAAATCAGATTGTACCTCAGGAGAAGCAGAACCTTCTGGAGGTGAAGATTGGTCGGCTGGGGGGGGTACATGAGAAGAAGGTGCTTTGTTCCTGCGCTGATAAACACGAAGCTGAGGACGAACTGGCATCTCAGTATCAACTGTCTCAGGTACACAATCAGACAGAATCGGCAAGGGTGGTGCAATGAGATCTGGTTGCAATTTGTCTCCCGCAGATGAATAAAAAGGAGTGTCCTCAAAAAATACCAAGGGTTGCACAAAGTGTGCACCCTCATATATATAACACTGTGACAATTACAGAGAGGTCCATACAGAATAAACAAATAACAAAATAAATAACAGAATATAGAAAACATATATTGTAACATTTTTGTTATGGGTTTGACTTTGTCAACAGATCTTCTTGCCACTCATCTTCCTATTCCTGTTGAACCAACATCTTCAGAATTTGTTGCTCCTGAGGTACCTCTCCAAGTGTATCAAATACGCTGCAAGACTACAACTCCCTCTATGGCCCCTACCTCAACCAATCATTCATCTTCGTTAACAGATTGAGACCCTCCTTGGGTATATTCTGACTTGGATACTCCAATCAGCATTAGAAAAGGGTGTGTTTTTCTACTTTCCATTTTATCAACAATTATTATTCTGATGCTAATCTTGGTTCAAGTTTTGCAACCTTTACTGTTGTTCTTTCTTCTATCTGAGTTCCTAAAAATGTACTTGAGGCACTCACACATCCTTTCTAGCGATGTGCAATAGAAATGGAGATGGAAGCCCTCTATACTCAACAGGCTTGTGATTTAGTAGATCTCCATGCTCATGTTTCACCTATAGGTTGTCGCTGGATCTTTACTGTGAAGTATCAATCAGACGGTACTGTTGAACGTCTTAAAGCCCATCTAGTTGCTAAGGGCTACACTCAAACATGTCATGTGGATTACTTTGAAACTTTCTCGCCTATTGCACAACTTAATTATGTTCAGATCCTTATTTCTACTGTTGTCAATAAGAGGTGGCTCTTGTTCTAGTTAGATGTTAAAAATGTTTTCTTATATGGTGACCTGCATGAGGAAGTATATATGGAGCGGCCTCCCAAATTTTTGGCTCATGGGGAGTATGCCAAAATATGTCGTCTTAAGAAAGCTATTTATGGACTAAAACAAAGTCCAAGAGCATGGTTTGACAAATTAAGTCAAATTCTTGCCAAATTTGACTACAGACACTTGCATTCTGATCATTTTGTCTTTGTTAAACAACCCTCTTAAGGTCTTACTATTATGATTGTGTATGTGGTTGATATCATCCTTTCTGGGAGTGACCATCAGGGTAACCAGGATACCAAGGAATATTTACAAAACACTTCATTACTAAAGATTTTGGGAAACTGTGCTATTTTTTGGGAATCGAAGTATCTCATTCTGCCTCTGGAGTCTGTTTATCTCAACGCAAGTATGTACTTGATCTTCTTCAAGAGACTGGTATGTTAGGTGTCAAGCCAGTCAATACTCCTCTGTTTCCCAATACAACTTGGGATGATGGTGATTATCCTTCTTACCCTGACAATAAACAATATAGAAGACTTGTGGTCAAACTCATTTATCAGACAGTTACACGAGCAGATATCACTTTTGCAGTTAAACTTGTCAGCAGATATCTTGATTGAAAGATCTAGAGGGGGGGTGAATAGAACTTTTTGATGTTTTAATAATAATTAAAAAATTAAAACAAGAAGTAGGAGGAAACAAGGAAGACACAAGGATGTAGAGTGGTTCCTACCTTTGAAATCAAAGGTAGTCAGTCCACTACCCGATTGTTTCCAACCGGGATTTTGAAAGTGATTAATTTTATTACCTCTCGAGGATGTTACACAAAATACAATCACTTTCTATCTACACCCTTGAAGTAGCCTTCACCTGAAGTAGCTTCAACCTCCTTGAAGCAGCCTTCTGAAGTAACTCCAAGTCGAACAGCCTTCACCTTCTTAAAGTAGCTTCAACCACCCTTGAAGCAGCCTTCCTTGAAGAGATAGCTAGCACCTCTTGAAGCACCCTTCACCACCACGAAGTAGCTCCAAGAAACCTCCTTTCAACAACCTCCAAACCTAGGAGTAGTTAAGGAGAACAATATACAATAAAAAATAAGATTGGAAGAAAGGAAATACTTAACCAATTGAGTACAGCGCCTTGATCCTATATCAAGTGTTAGGCCTCTCAAACCACTAAGGATGGACGTTGTTATAAGGTGGCTAAGAGGCTATAGCTATAGGACATGAAATTTGAGCTCAAGGAAACAAGATGGCAAGAGTAAACTTTGCTTGTTGCTCACTAGAATTGATTCTCAAGTGTAGTTGTGTGTTTTCAGTGTCCTAAGGCCTCTCCTATTTATAGGGATGGCTTGTAAGTGCTTAGGGACGTTCTAAAAGGTTTTTAGAGTGCTCTTAGTGCTTAACTAGCCGTTAGGAGTCCACTAATTATCTTGCAATGGCTAATTGTTTTGAGCTGAAAAGAACAATCTAGAAACTATCTCGGTCGAGAAGTTTGTCAACCGAGATGTCTCTCGGTTGAGCATTTCTTCGACTGAGGGAGGGTTTAGAGTAAATGTGTATTTCCAAACTCCAACTAACACCTACTCAGTCTGACGGCTATGGAACCTGCTCGAAGGTCTATCTCGGTCGAGAGTATTGTTGACTGAGGGCTTTTCTAGGGCATGCATGTGCAGGTCATTGATATGTGCTCGTGACTTAGACTGAGGTAGTTCTCGGTCGAGAATATTGTCGACCGAGGGTGTCTCGGTCGAGAAGTTTGTCGAGCGAGAATATCCCTGTTTCAATTTGTTGAATCACCCATTAAGTGTGTGTATCAATGGGTAATGGTGACTCTATCTTGGGGGAAGATCTATCTAAGGGTTGTGAGTGGATAGGGAAGATCTAACACTTGATTTACATGATATCTATGTACTTGTACATTATATACTTGTACAAGTTTTTACATTGAGTACAATCATGAAAATAAAAGCAATTTAGGCATATTGATCTCCCAATCTGTGTTGATCTTCAATTATCCACTACCTTATTTGTTGATCCCTGAAACACGTAAATAGCACGTTAGATCCACAAGAATGAAATGTTTGTCATCATCAAAACAAAGGATTTATTAATGTCCAATTTAGCGAACATTGATAAGCCTCAACAACGTCCTTGGGATGGTGTGTGCCACATTCTTAAATACATAAAAAGATCATATGGAAAGGGTCTTCTATATAGGAATAATGAGTGTTGTAAGATTTCTAATTTTTCAAACTCGGACTATGTTGGCAGTCTGGTTGATCATAAATCTACTTCGGGTTATTGCACCTTTGAAGGTGGTAACCTTGTCACTTAGAGAAGCAAAAAGCAGGCTATCATGGTTAGATCAAGTGTTGAAGTTGAATATCGTGCCATGGCACATACCACTTGTGAGCTGATGTGGGTTCAAGCTTCAAGGGCTATTAAAGGAATTCGGAGTCTTTGAATATGCCCCTATTCCTATGAACTGTGACAATAAAGCATCTACCTTCATTGCAAGTAATCTAACTTTTCATGAGCACACCAAACATATTGAGGTCCATTTTATCCAAGTGCATAGCTTACTCCATACATCAAGACTGAGGATCAGCTCGCCAACATCTTTATAAAATCACTGCCAAAGATAAGATTTCAATCTATGTTGGACAAATTGGGCATGCATGTTATCCATGTTCAAGCTTGAGGGGGAGTATTAATATATTTATTTATATTTATTCCTTTATTTTTTGCTCTCTTTCGTGTCTTGTCTTTTATCCCATATTGGTGAACTCTATAATGAGGGACTCCTATCCTATATAAGGAGGCTGTCTATACTTGTATATGTTAACCAATTACTGGAATGCTATTCTAATTTACAGTTACCAAGCATCTTGTCTAACATAGGAATTACAAAATATACTCAATAAGAATTCAACAATAAGTAGAATTATATGAAACTAGATTTTTGCTCCATGGGGTGATGCCTTATACCTAATGTCCACTATTATATGTGGTTACAATGACAAATTTGTATAATTATAAGAGTTCATCACAAAAATAAAGTAGAAAAGAGGGAAAGAAAGAAACACCATGGTGAAGGTTTAAAGAATCTCTCTATTCTTCATTTTGTAACCACTGGAGAACTCGATTTTGCCTTGGGTCTTCTCTTCTACCACCTCTTCCACTCTAGTTGTCTATTCTCCCAAGCATGCCACTTTGGTTCCAAAATGTGATATATCTCTTCCTTGTGGTCCAGAGGCGGTATTAATAGGTTGGGGTGTGTATGGTTAATAAATGGGCTATTAGGTGTTATATCTAATCATGTTTTTGCTAGAAATCAACGTAGTCTCATGGATTCTATGAAGATAAATGAGTTAAGGCAAAGTCACTAGTTGATTGAGTGAGAAATGGTCAATCTTTTTAATTGCAGTTCAGTCTATAGACCGAGTGGTTGTACTGACCAAATGGAATTGGTTATCAAAGTTGCTACTTGTGTGTTCCAATTGATCAAAAGGATGAGTAAGTCAGTTAGAGTGTTTTGTATCTTTCTACTGATCATGAATTGATCGATTGATTTTGTAACGACTTCACTTTTCAGCATCCCCCAATCAAGAAATGACCTTAAAGTTGAAAGCCATTACCTACAATTCTCAAGATCCAGATTTTAACAAATAATTTCTTTTTATTTCACAAATATTGTTTAAATGATCTATAATGATGCTCCTCTAAGGAGTTACATGAATTTCCAACATGGAACTAATACATATGAGAAGAAACATCTAACTAATCCTCCTTTACTTTAATGGCTTTGGTGGATTTCATTTGATTCATCGTGTCTTGATATCTTTATATATTGCATTTACCTAAAACGGCGTGAAACAAAACGTTGATTAATATATTGCTACATTGTGTACATGGGGTGATTGTAAAAGTGTGCAAATAACATAACAACATATAATCAATCAATTACTTGCAAATAAGAAATTACATTTTCATTGCATATTCTAACCCATACTTGATATGCTATCTTTGTCGTGATCACTGTCTCATCCAGGCTCATGTGCATCACCCCTTGATGCATGTCATCCTAGTGTTCAAAATATGATACCTTAATTTATGTGATACTCATAGTGCCATTATAATTGAACGAAAAGCAAATAGACATCCAACATTTATTTCATCAATCTTCGAGAAATCTTCAACAAACACCGGCAGCCAATCATTCAATTATACATAATTGTAACCATGTACCTCAATGTAGAACCATGCAGACCATGCAATCATACTCCAAGTACTTTAAGTATATCATCCAAACATCCAAGCATCAACATAAACAACCAATATTATCTGCATGTATGTAAACCCTAGAGTGTTACCATCATATTATTCAGATTAAACCTTACTTGGGTCCTAATCTAGGATTTAGGATCGTCTCGGGTTTGGATAAGGAATAAGGGTACAAACCCTAATTCCATCACATATCAAGCATTCTTTTCCATCACATATCCGGAAGGTCGGACCAATTGTGTTCAATACAACATTCTTTTTCACATGGTATCAGAGTGTGTTCGCTCCTGAGGAAACCCTAGAAGCCATCCTCCCTCTCCCTTCTCCTAGCCGTCCACAACAACCCTAGCAGCTAACAACCGCCCCTCTCAAAGAGAGCGACTAAGGGGGAGCGCCCGCCTGCGGGCGGCCGACCCCGTCGCCATGGATTGGCCGGTTGCCCGCTAGGAAAATCTCGGACTCCATGGCTTCTTATCTCCTTCCATATTTATTTATTCTTTACCGATCCACGCCGCTCTCCTATCTCCTATCCGTGAGTCGGCAGCATTACTTTCCGGTGCCATCATCATCTACCTCCGTCACCATCACCTCCACTGCATATCAACATCATAGCAGCAACTCCAGCCGCCGGCGCTAGCAACCGGTGGCCAACAGCAGCAGCATACGCTGCAATTGCCCGCTGCCAATCAACATCCATCGCCGCCGGCCTAAGGTTGTCTCTTTCCCAGCACCGGCAATCAGCATTCAGTAGCAATTGGCAGCCACCATATCCGTCTCCACCGCCGCCAAGAACAGAAGCCACAGCAATCTGCCGCTGCTATATCAGCTAGCTGCCAGCCACCAGCAAGATGCCGGCCAGGACAGCAGCCGCACCACCACTGCTGCAACCATCATCATCAGGCCACCGACGTCGTATACAGCAGCAATATACAACAGCAAGACCATCGTCATCCGCTATCCGCAAAAGCATTATCTCCGCCGTTGTATATGTGTCTGTGTGTTGCAGAGTTGTTGTATCATACCAGCAACCGTATCCCCAGCCGACGGTCGCACTCCTCAACTGACGTTCCATCTCATGACGTTCCCAGATCAGCCTTCGTTGTCGCTCGTGGAGAGGCTCTGCCTTGGCTCCGCATGCATCCTCTTGGCATGCAATATCTCCGGAGCCACGCAGGAGACCCTTTGTCATTTCCTATGGTGCGGCAAACGCTACATCATCCGAACGTCATATCTAGCCATCATCCGCAAGCTGCTGCTCTTCCACTTCATCATCATCCCGGTGATCTTCATCCTACCGTTTGTTGCTATGTGCGTCATCATGCTACTGCTGCCATCTACAGTAATCACCCATCACTCTCCACCAAACAACCATGTTTACTGCCCCCATATGCATTATCCATGTCTCTATTCGGATCTTTAATCGGTCCTATCTTTTGCTAATCGAATCCCATTTTGACCCTAATCCCATTTTGACCCTAACGGGCCAAACAAATCCCCTTTTCGGGTCGGGATTAGATCCATTTATTTTTCTATCTGGATCTTACATTGACCCATTTAGTATACTCTCTCCGGTTATCAGTTTCCATTGTCCACATTTTTTATACATCTCCATATCACAAAATCCTCTCAAATTCACTAATTCCTTTCCCACCCACTCATATCTTGTGTGTATCCCTTTCCACAGTGCGGGGGGTCATATATCCTTTTCTCCACACCAAACACTCACTCTTGTCGTATTTGGTGTGCGGGGTGGATAGAGTGGAAAGGAAGAGATGAGAAGAGAGAGAGAGTGTATAGAGTGGAAAGGAAGAGATGAGAAGAGAGAGAGTGAGAGAATATGTATGAGAGAGTATGAGATGAGATGATAATATATGTATTCAGGTTATATATGTAGGCTATTATCTTCATGGAGCTTCACGTTCTTCAGCATGTCTGTTCTCCACCTCCTGTCAGCTTCGTTCAGCATCGACACCGTATCCGCGTTCGTACCGTGTTATGTACGTCAGGGGTTGATGGTGTATTTCTTCAGCTGCATTCATATGAGACAAATGAGTGCTTCTTCAGATATTCAGAAGCTCAGAATTTATCTTCACCGAGCTGCTTCATCATGTCTTCTCCGAGCTGCATCTGCTGTTTCGACATCACCTGTTGCTGATCTTCTTGGGACTTTCCTTGATGGATGATATCTTTTTTCCTGTCAAGCCCCCAAGGTTCTCGCTACAGAGTTATGGTACCTGCATTGTATCACCAGCACATCGTATGTCTGTGTTCGTGCCACGTTACGCACGTCTTCTCAGACAATTTGAAGACTCCGCTACTGCTACATCGACATTGGGCATCCGCGTTCGTGTCGCGTGAAGTACGTAATCCAATGAAGATGACGTAGTGATGGTGTTGAGGATCGTCTGCTCCAAGTGACAAATTACTACTGCAGTATCAGGTCGATTTTAGATGTTCTTCATTCCAGATGCACTCCAAAAGACCTTCTTCAAAGCTCGAGGATCTCCAGCCTACAAAATATAATTTCAAAGAAGAGAGGCATTGTCACGACATGGTTCAGGGGGATTATTAATTAAGGGGGAGTATCAATTTTTGTATGGGGAGTGATATTTATCTTTTATCTTTCATTTATCATTTCTTTTATCATTTTATCGAGTTTTGTAACCTCCAAGCTTTGGACATGTGTTTCACTCATGCTCCAGCTTGAGGGGGAGTGTTAGAGAGTCTATATTAGCCTATTTAGTTAATAGGTTAATTAGTTAGCAGGTCTTTAGTGTCTCGGCCCGTTTAGATTACTTGGGACACAAGTCTCAGGGTTTATCCCCTCTCCTATATAAAGGAGAGGGCGTCCAGTCTTGTAATCATCTAATCCCATTGTGTTCAATACAACATTCTTTTCCACAAGGTGAAACCCTAATTATCATATCTATCATACACTTGCATTATGAACACTTAGATTAGATTATGTGCATTAATATCAGGCAAGCTATGATCTTTGGTTTTCAAAATCCTAATTACACATGTTTATGATTATTCACTTTAGAAACCCTAATTATTCATCATTATTATCATGATCATCTTGGATTATCATTATATTCAACCGTATCGGTTTATATCTCAAAGAAACATATTTAACATGATTAATAATCTATTCATCAAAACTAGGATTCATATGCTTTAATCACCACTTAATCATGTATTGGTCCTACTTTTAGAACTATGATCAGAATTAGGTCTCAATTATATTTTATTCATATTCCTCTCATTTTCCTGATAAATTTTCATATATAACTTGTTTCAATCCGATCATCCTAGCAATTACTACAACTAATGCAATTTTAATATATCTAGGCCAATTAGAGTAGGTCACTGATTGTAGGATTATCCTGTGGTTGGTTCATCCAATAGTCACATGCCATACTGGCATCTCATGCGCCCATGGTTGGGATGAAACTCGGAACCGAAAGATGAAGTTACCCCTTTCCTTAAACAGTCGATACGGGGTACAAAGGTAATTTCCTCCATTCACATATTCTACCTCCGCTCTTCTCGCGACGCTACACCATGGATGGGTCAAGTTGATCATTGACTTCTTCGTGGCTGCTTCAAGGGACCCGTAACTCATTAGCCTCACCTCCATCTAACTTCGCCGAACTTAGAGATGGTCTAAGCATGGCTCGCGGTGGCCGGGAGTAGCTACCCCACAAGGTGGTTATCGGCCTACAACAAGGCCGCCGCAAGGTTTGTGGGTGAGGCAGACGAGGCCTCCTTCCTTTCTCAGATTCCTGACATCCTCACGGACCCGCTCCAACCCCACTGGTTAAGGCAATTGACATGTATTGCCTTGCGTCACCATGGGAGAGCCAAGGTCGCTGGAATAGAAAGTGGCAGGGTGAGAGGGATACTGAGTAGTTCTTGCAAAATCAGGGTTTGCAATCTCTCGTGTGCAACACATAGGCCTTAAGGAACCCTTTTATAAGCCTGGGGTTGCAAGGATGCTCACCCTCTGCGAGGCCCCGACTTTCTTGATGAACCAGGATTTGGCGAAATCCCAATCCTTACTGAAAAGAGTAGCAGTCCAGATTAGGTAGGTTCGCATGGATCTCTCGAAGATATTGGGAGAGGTTTCATGAGCAGTTATGGTATGTAGAGAGAGAGAGAGATCGGAGCGGCCTGCAGATCTATAGTTGACTTCTCCTATTTGGGGCTAGAGGTAGATGACAATGGCTCAGCCATTGAACTCTGATCTGGCGGTCAAGATGAGCGTGACGCATCAAAGGGATACGGGTGACATTCCGCTAAAGTCTTATTCTATTAAATCAGTTTCCATAATAGTAGCTCATCTAATTGTTGCAATTAAGTCCCTCTCCCTTCTCGATTTTCCCTAGGCCTCTAGAAACATCTCTTTACTATGAAATTTTGAGGGAAACTCATTAATATCTTTCCGAATTAATATCTAATTTTTGGGATTATATGGGATAAGTTTAATAGACAAAACTTGCCCTTTGATTATATTCTTAAATTAATTACCCACATCATATGGGAAGTCCTTTTTTCTCCCAAATTTTAGAATAATCTTAATTTCCTTATTATCTTTAAGTATTCCAAGAATCGGGACGAGATAACACTATTTGATGCCTCAAATCTTATGTTGTCATTCATGGTTAGATAATACTTCTTTAATTATCTAAATTACACATTATCCTAGGATATTTTCGAAACTTGTCTATTATTCCATATTTCAATTATCTAAGAATTCCATCAAACCATTATCCTTTATTTGTGCACGAATTATTTTTATTTCTTAAACTTGTGCCACAAGGACCTATTTGCAAAGCAAATAGTTTCATGGACCTCACTTGGGCCATGGGTTGAACCTATGCAGATAACATTATTATTCCATCAATAGTGAATTAAGGGAAATTATTTATCAATTCAAGTCTTATATTTATATAATTCAAATTCAGCAAATTTGAGGATATTACAGATTTAGTTCGTCGACTGGTCCTCAACATGACTTCTTGGATATAGCCTACTAGTCGACTGCATGGTTAGTCGATCAGTTGGAGTGCCTTCAGTCCACTTTGCCATTCTGATACACTCCTATCAATCCATTGACCTTCCAATTGTCTGAATGAAGGTCAACTAGATACTTGAAGTGATTCTCTTGATCATCTTGATATTGGAGTAAATGAAGTGATTTCCATACTTTATTTTTTCATTGTTTGAGAATTCAATTGTGATGTTGATGCGGTTTGGTTCAACATTTTGTGTTTCACAAATTCTTCATAATTGTAACCTGAAAATGCACAAAATGGAGCCAACATGTATCAAAGTAATTGTTGACAAGTGTGTGAGACACTGTAATCGTTGTATATTGATATGTACACCCATGGCCTATATATAGGAGAGGAGGCAATTACAAGGAAGCGGACTAAACCCTAATGGGCCAAGGCAAACAGGCCCATGTACATAATAAACTAATTAACCTATTAAATAAATAGGCTAATACTTTCCAACACTCCCCCTCAAGCTGGAACATGGGTGAACACATGTCCAACCTTGGAGTTACATGACTCGATAGAACGATAAAACGATAAAAGATAGAAATGATAAATGAAAGATAGAAATGTCACTCTCCGTATAAAAATTCTTACTCCCCCTTAAACAATACTTCCTAACTAAATATATGATGACGCCTCTTTTGAATTGAGTTCTGTAGGCTGGAAATGCTTGAGCTTTGGAGAAGGTCTTTTGTAGTGCATCTAGAATGAAGAACATCTTATATATGGAATTTGAACGCTACATCAGAATCTCGCCGCAATCAAACTGGACCAGACGATTAGAAGTACCACAACTACGCCATCTTCACTGGACATGAATGTGCGAGTTGAATAAGCGCACATTCAACATACCCCACGTACATAACACAGCATGAATGCGGAGGCACAATGTAGGTGTAGCAATAGCTGAGTCTTCAAATCATCTGAGAAGTGTAGCCAACTGGAATGGGCGCAGAAGACCACAAACGTGCTTAACGTGACATGAACACGAACTGGACGAGGTGCCGATGGCGGGCAGTCTAGCGCATGAATCTTTGGAGCTTGATAGGAATGAAGGCACCATCAAGGAGAAGCCCAAGAAGATCAACAGAAGATGCAACTCGAACAAGACGTAAAGGAAGTACCTCGGTGAAGATCAATCTGAATGAATCCTTGCAGATATGGAATGCACAAGCTAGAAGACGTTGAGCTTCAAAGCAATCTGATGAAGAAGCAACCATTTGTCTCATGGGAATGCAGCGAGAATGATCAACTGAAATGTCATCAACACTTAAGGAAAGTAGAGATCGGAATTAGCTGCAACAACTCTTGTCCTGACCTACATAATGTGGTATAAACGCCAAAGGCTTGGTGTCAATGTTGCAGCTGTATGATCCTTCAACGTTGTCTCACATGTAAAGTTATGCTAAGTGGGAATGATGCGTCACAAAGACATCAGGAAAGCAGATGTGCTAAAAATTATGAAGCTACATGAAAATTACTTGGAATATATCACTCTCATCTTTTTATCTCTCTCCTCATATGTTCTCTCTTATGTTATCCTCATACCCTCCTCTCTCTTATTCTCCCTCTCCTCTATATCCCCCTTGCACGCCAACTACGAAGAGAATGAGTAGATGGAGTGGGAAAGAGATATGTGATCCTCCCACACATGATGGGTGGGAGGGTGGGAAAGGAAACGTGTAAAATAGAAATACTACCAGAATGGAAACTCGGTAGAATGAGAAGCACTACTGCAATGGAACTCGGTAGGAAAAGGAGTGGCACTACTAGAATGGATCTCGATAGGAAAAATCGATAATCATAGTCAATATGCAAAAACAACCCGTTTATGAGATCCGGATAAAGAAACTAAATGGATCTTTTCTTGACTTGAAAAGGATGGCTAGGTGAAGGAAAAAATGATCCGATCAATCATTAGATATTGGAGAAGAGATATACCTTTAGAGGACGTCATAACTTGTATTTGAAACAGGCGGTTTGCAACACGCCATATAGGGTGTGGACGCGTTATGTAGATTGTCGGAGGTGAGAGGTAAACTCCTAATAACACGTTGTATGAGGTTGCTTACATGTCGTGTAGCTCCTTCGCTAAAAAATGACAGACTCCTTGAAACACATCGTGTAGGGGTCCTACACCCCGTGTAGGATGTCTAAGGCGTAAATCAAATCTACATTGACACGTCCTGTTGGTTGACCAACACGTCGTGTCACTTGCGATCTGGATGAACCTTTGTGTCGCCAAATGAATTTTGGACTACCACATGCCATGTTGGTTAGCCAGCACGCCGTGTAGAATGTCGTTGAAGCAATGACCTGACGGGAATTAGCGTTGTCAAGGAGACAAAATCTCAAAAATTAGCACCATGAGTCGATGGGAATTAGCGTCGTCTTTCGTTCTCTTGTAGATCATGTGAACATGATGTAGTGGAGGCTTCTTGCTTGACTACGACCCTAACTGGATAGAAAATAGCGTCGTCCAGGGTCCCGAGAAGTGGAGTGCTGGAGTGATGGGTGGATGTGATTGCTGGATTTCGTAGGCGGCACGGGTCGGCAGACATGGTGGAGACAGTGTTGGAACTGAAGGCGGATGTTGGTGTAGCTGCTTCAATGGCGGCAGCTATGTACGGAGCTGAGCGATGAACGGATCTTCTTTGAGGAGGACTCAAGGAAAGTAACGAGTTATCGATGACGGCCATGAGGAAGACTCGGTGGCTACTTTGATTGTGGATCGAAAAGTATAGATGGTCGGGAAGGATGGCGCCGGTGAATAGATGAAGATTGGATCTTTAAGAAAGTGGGAGAGAAACCACGAGAGGTCGGGATGTGCCTGGCAGTGTTTTAAAAAGCGGTATGTGTTATGCGTGCGGAGATGTCACCTTGTAGAGTATATGTAGTATGCGGGAGTATATGCAGAAATATATGTGGTTTAAGATTTTTTTAATAATTTAATTATTAATATATAAATTAATCACACAATTGCATATTTAATTTGTACGATTACATATTTGGACCCTAAAATTTGAGATTGATAAAATATAAAGTTTAATTGAAAAGTGGAGCACCATTTAAAATGCATTCTAGAGTTATTTAAGTAGAAACTTCAATGAAGCATGCAAGAAATGGTTTAACACATGTACATAACAATGAATACTAACCAAGTCATACAAAAAGATGCCTACAGATCCAAAACAACAAACATTAAATGAGCATGCAACTCGTGTACAAAAGATCAACAAAATAGTACATTAAGAGAATGTTATTTATAAAATTATAATCTAGTGTGGGATGAGATAACAAATATCTATCTAAAAAGTGTTGATTAATCGGCCTTATAAGCGGCTAAGTATATGCGGCCCGTGCGGCCTTTTTTTTTTAAACACTGGTGTCTGGAGGGCGGCCAGTCTTAGCCATGGGGACGGCGGCCGCCCGCAGGCAGTGCTCTCTCGTTGTTGCTCTCTCTAGGAATGAGAGTTGGCAACTGGGGCAGCATCGAGCATGGAGAGAGGAGACGGAAGCGGAGGCGGCGACTAGAATTAGGTTCCAAGGCACGCTCTAATACCATGTTGACAAGTGTGTGGGACACTGCAATCGTTGTATATTGATATGTACACCCATGTCCTATATATAGGAGAGAAGGCAATTACAATGAAGCGGACTAAACCCTAATGGGCCAAGGCAAACAGGCCCATGTACATAATAAACTAATTAACCTATTAACTATATAGGCTAATGCTTTCTAACATTAATATAACCTAAATATTGATAAGAAAGATAGATATATGTGCTAATTGACATCCAATATTGGGGGTAATTGATTATCTAAAATAGGTGATATGAGTGAGCATATATCAGTTTGTACGTTAGAGAAGGCCATACACGGAACCCTAACCTTGGTTTGATAAATTATCACATGTCCTTGTCACCTTTGTTTCTATCGATCACACTGTACTCATTGTGCTTTTATTAAGAAGGCTGTTGCAGATGACGTGATCTTGATTGGATATGTGGATTATTCTCTCTTATAGCTGACATGGAGTATCTCCATCAAGATTTGTCACTTAGGACTTAGGGCATATTGCATTATTTCCTAGGGATTGAGGTTGCCTCCAAGAGTGGACTTCCTTTGTGTTATGTGGACTTGGGAAATATACTCTAGCCTTCTTAACTAAGCATGCATAATTGTCATAGATCAATCTCACAACTTATGGGATGATAACTTAGAAGAACTGGAGGTGAAAAGAGGTTTCGTTGCCGAACTTTTGTATCTTCAAATTACTAGATTGGATCTTTCTTTTGTTGTGGGTCGTCGTCGTCCATTGGAATGGTATTTGCCATATATTTTCATATCTCAAAAGGAAACCTGTAAAAGGTCTTTTCTCTAAGAAATAGAATATATCACTCTACTTGGTTACTCTTGCTGCTGATTTTGCTGACAATCTTACTGAAAGGATACCCATTTCTGGCTCTTGCACAATGGTTGATGGCAACTTAGTGACATGAAGGAGCACGAAGCAAAATGTGGAGATTATCTCCAGTGTAGCGTTTATGGGGACATTAAATAGGTGCCCCTATACTTGTGTACTCTAACAAGATAACATCCACTTAGATTGCTAGCAATATACTCTTCCATGAAAGATGTAAATACATTGAAGTGGGTCGTCATTTTGTTCTTGATTCTATGATGTCCAACAAACTACCTATTCAACTTAAAACACATGATCAAGCAACAGATATTTTCACCAAACCTCTCAAGGAAAAAGTTTAGGAGCTATGTGCCAAGTTGAGCATGCATGGTGTCTGTGCTCCAGCTTGAGGGGACACTATCCATACATATCTATTATTTTTTCTCTATTTTTCCTGTTAGTAAAGCTTCATCTACTCTTATGTGTAAGGCATTGCACACTTCTTTAGGTTCTATAAATAGTGTGCTGCGGTAGCAAATAACTGATCTTTTTCTGCTCACTTGTTCATTCTTGCTAAATGCATTAGTTACATTAACTGGTTATGTTTCTGTTTTTAGTATCTTCATATTCACTATTCTTTGAATCTTATCACTATTGTTTATAACATGAGCTAATTGACCTATATGTTTGATGCTTGGGGCTTATTTGGTTCGGTGTAGTTCTGAACCACGAAGTCCAAATGGCATGATTTCAGTTGTAATTATTATCTCGTTAGGCATAATGTGATTTGAAACTGCACCTAACTTCCCAGTTCTTCTCAAATCCCAGTGTTTGTTCCATGTCTGAAATTGGCACATTCAGGTGGAGAAGTGGCGTCACATAGGTGTATGGCTGTCAGTATACAGCAGCGGATGGCTCTTGGCAACCATTTTTACACTTCCCATGCCACCTGCCCGTAGGTTCTAGTCCTTTCTTAACCACGCAACTGCTGTGCGGGCTGATAAATATCATATGCATGATCTGACATGCGATAGTTGAAACAAAATATATATATATAACTAAAAAAATGAATAATCATAGAAAAATATCAGGGTAGAAATTCAATGTGTATTTATTGTATTTTTTTGTATTATAATTTGTAAAGCATCCAATCAAATAAAAGAATGCAGAACAAATGTGTGTTAATTCTATAATTTAAACTGTTATCTACTAAAGTCACACTTTTCACTCCAACAACATCCAACCAAAAGAGGACTTGGAATTGCATGAAACTCTTGTACGTATGCTCATATGTTCATTCTTGCTATATATCGACAGTTTAAGTTTCTGTTTATTTTGTTTCTTCATATACTCTGTTGTTAAACTTTCACTATTGTTTATAACGAGAGCGTTTACTTGATCTATATGTTTGATACATGGCATTGCATGGAACTCCTCTATATACGCCCAGCCTGAGTTGCTGCTGCAACAAAGAGGTTAGTATATATATGGTCTCGACTTCATCACACTTCAAATCCTTGTTCTGATGACGTCTGTCTTTTAGCTATTAAAGGGGCGTGTCTGGGCCTTTACGAGTACCAACTTGGTTAGTTATGAACAGCTCTACTGATTGCTCTTGTACCTTCTACTGGGTTGAAAACAGTGGTTCCTCGCAGAACCATTTTGGGGATTCATTGTGTCCATTTCTGCAGAGTGTTAGGCTACTTGATGCTTATCCCCGAACTTGTGTGTATACAGGTTTCTTCATGAAGAATTCCAGCAATATTTGTTCAGTGAAATGACATGGAATACGTGTACTATAATGGAAGTATGTACATATATATATATATATATATATATATATATATATATATATATATATATATATATATATATATATATATATTTTTTTTTTTTTTTTTTTTTTTTTTTTGCAAAACCAGTCATCCTCAGAATTAATGGATTTTTTTGAAAGTCAGGAAGCTATTTATTCATCTCGCTCTCCTCTTGCACGCAAATTCAAAAATACATTATAGATATCTAAATTTTGCAATAAATTAAATCCGATAGTACTATTGCCATTATACAGTTCACTGGAGAAGAGGTTTAGAACCTCTTGGGGTGGTCTTATATAGTTATAAAACCTATGTTTGTTTTTTAAATGATCTTTCACAATCCAGTCCACCACTTTATTAGTATTGCGACCTTCAAAAATCACGGACCAATCAGCCTTCATTAACCTCTGGATATCAACCACTCAGTTTGCATACTTAGGGTTTAGAGAACTATCTTCAGAAATCATCCTAGCCGCGAGTTGGCTATATCATTGGACACCACAATCCTTGGATATCCGCTTTCACCTGCAATTTCCATAGAAAGTTTGATCGCTCAAAGTTCAGCCTCCAGCACATCTCCCATCCTCCCAGTCTCGCTCACTCCACCCATCCAGCAGCCCTCATTGTTCCGACCCACAATGGCAATAGAAGCCCTTGGATCTTTAACAACCGCGTCTGAATTAATGAATTTGATTACCATGTCCTTTAAATATTTTGGATATATATGATTATCTTTACCTATTTTACCTAACAGGCAACATGCGATGTATGGAAATTGGAAATTGTTTGATGTTTTGTTTTATTTTCCCAGATGGCAAATGCCGGTTAGAATCATCTTGGCCAATCCTGGAGGGTTAAGCAAGGTAGATGGGTGAGGGGAATGAAGAAAGATCAGCAAAACGAGGGATGGACATGTGCAATATCATCTTATGTGAAATTGAGGATGTGAAAATTATATTTTTGAATCGTATTCATGAGATTATTTCTCTGTTGCAGATTACATTTAGTCATGTCTAACTTCATGGTATGAGATTTTGCTACATGTTTACATTTTGGTTGCTTTTCTAGGAACCGAGATGGAAGTGAAAAATAGTAACAAATTGTGAAAGTTTATTGTCAAATGGCACCAATCTTTAACTTGTTAAGATTAGTGTTCGGAGAGAAATGGGCAAACACAATTCATCAAAACAGAAAGGGGTGAAAATTAATATAAAAAATGAATAAAGCCTGATTGTAACATGTCAATTATATATATATATATATATATATATATATATAGGGTGGCGATCCCTTGAGACATTCTATGGTGAGAGCATGAGAGGCATTTGAATAGCTAAAAATTTAAAATATTTTTTAAAAGACAACCATGTAGATGGGAAATACATCAATTCATTTACCTTCTCACAAAAAAATGTTGCAATCAAACACTGTTTACATGTCCATATGTACAATGTATACTTTTTTCATCCAACGGTTAGCCTGAAATTCATTATATAGCGTCGAAAAGTGTTTTATTGTTGTGAATGATATACAAATTGAATGGTGATGAAATTTTTGTAGAAAGGTAAATACTAAGGTATATTTGTAATCTATATTGTTGGATTATGAAAAATTAGTCTATGTGGAGAGTTATTCAAATGCATCTCATGCTCTCATCATATATGTTTCTAACTAGATCGTTGACATATATATATATATATATATATATATATATATATATATATATATATTTATATATTTATATATTTATATATATATATATATATTTATATATATTTATATATATATATATAGGACAATGATCCAGTGAGAAACATATCTTGGTGAGAGCATGAGAGGCATTTGAATAACATTCTATAGTGATCAAATCTTAGTAATCGAATCGTATGGATTAAAAATTTACCTTGTTAATTACCTTCCTATAAAATTTCATCATCATAGGACTTGTATTGCATGCACAACAAGTAAATATTTTTCAACGCTCAATATTGAGTTTCGGGCTGACCGTTGGATGTAAAATATGTATATTATACATATGGACATGTAAATAACATCTGATCACAATGATTTTTTGTATGAATGTAGATGAAATGATGTTCTTCCCAGCCATAAGGTTGGATATCCTTTTTGTTATTTGTTTTCTCTCATCAAGTATGATATTGTTAGATCTTTCATTATTAGTCTTTTACCCCAGAATGAATGTTCTCATCTCTTTTTGGCACATGAATTTATTTGGATTGAACCTTTGATCTTACCTACTATATGCACGTGTGGTTTCAGCTAGTCTTATTTGAACGTTAATACATCATATTTTTAGGCACTAGATTTTATTCCCCTGCCAGGCATATGGGTTTTTCCCCTACCACATGTGATATATTTAGGCACTAAGGTTTTTTCCTTTTATTAGGTAATGGGGTTTTATTCCTCCAATGTTGTATATATTTGGAACTGAGGTTTTAATCCTTCTGCCCTCAGTTTGGAACTTATGGGTTCCATCCCTACCTTTTAGATTATGCTAGTCTATGATGTAACAAACAAGCATTGTTTATTTGATTGTGATTATAGAGTTGTTAAGAAGGCAAGAATTTCATCATTATTGATTATATTCTTTATATGATATACCTCATTACTCTTTGGCATATCTATATTGTCAAACGACAAGTATATGCTCGAGCGCCATCTTATTAAAATGCTTTTTTGACATCCACTCAAATGATTTCTCTTTTTCTCTCTTGATGAGGAGCCTAGCTTATTACTTGTTGACCTTTCTCTTTTATTGCCAAATTCCCTACTATGTACGCATAGTAGTGTTTTTTGATAAATTTCCATCTCTTCTTTTGTGGTGTTTGCTTCAGACATCTTATTTAAAGAAGGCTATGGAAGGATGACCAAGATGACCATGACATACACATGTGTTGTTGATGTTCCTTGGGAGATAGAGTTAAAGTAGATGGATTTCCCTCTAAATCCAAGATTAGTTTTAAGTATTCTACCTCATGTATTCACCCATGTGGGTGTACAATCATGTAATCTTATAAAGTTGTAGTAGGATGAATATTCTTCTACTATTGTATTCTTAGTATTTGAACATACTAAATGAATATATTGGATTGTATTTCCATGTGAAAATTTTATTTTTGTACTTGGCATTGGGATTATTCCTCTTATTTGATTGGATGAGGAGTGAATCCCCTTTTTGGGCCTCACTCCTTATAATTATAGCATTATATCCAAGGAAGTTGGTTAAATGTGACTATTTACATTTTATTTCTCCTAAAATACCATATATGATTGTTATCCTATGTGGAAAATCTCTAGATGACATGTATACCCTTACCCTACAATGTAAGTTAGGTTCCTTTCTAGCCTTGTGTTTTCTTGATATTTTATTATAGTCTAGAATTAGGTAGTGAAATGATGAAGTATTAAGACATGAAGAAGTAGGTATAGAATATTTCTAACTTGGTTCTTAGATTGATTTTAGATTCGTATTTTTCTTAAAAACATATATTTTTCATCACCAAAAGTTACTTTCTACTATACTATATGTTTATAGAAAAAATATCTTTTGGATTTTATTGATGGTTTTGAACCAAGCACAACATAGGAATGTTGAAGGTAAATGAAACAAACTCTTAGACTAGTTATAAAATTCCAAATCCTTGATATGTCAAAGGAGTGATGACTAGGAAGAAGTGATATGAACTAGAGGTTTAGTTGACCTACCCTCTTTTACTCCTTTAGGTTGTATAGAGTTGTACCTGGTGACTTACTAGATGCCAATGTGAACGCTAGGGTTGATAAGAGACATGATAACCTAGCCCTAGTTAGTTGAGATCATCTATTTGGAAGCATGACTATGTACATAAATATACCTAGTTAACATAACAAAAAATGTATATATAACCCTAATACCTTTAGAGTTGTTTAGTTTGACTTGCTAAGCTGAACACTTTTGAGGTGTGGAGAGTAGTGGTTGGTAGTCTATGGATGGTTAAATTTCAAGGACAAAATCATCTTTGAGAGTTGTAGTTTGTGACATACTAAAACTTGACATTGTAACTCTAGAAGTACCAATTTTTTGGATTGCACACCTTTGGGCATAGTTTGGGAGAAAATCCCAAAACATGGTGTAAGTTATACCTTTTGAACCTTAATAAGTATGATAATAAGAGTAGTGCTTAGATGAGTAGTATTAATGGATAAATAATAATTGGACATTTTTCTACTAAACCACAACTCACTTGAAGTAAATAATTGTTACATCTAAGTTGATAAATGCACTAATAAAGTGTAGAATATAATTTGAAGACCAACAAATTAATAAATGGCATATTATGTAATCATTAGTCTTAGTATATGTATGTCAATGTATTAATATCTCACAATCCTCATTCTATAACTAATCCAACTACTATATTCCAAAAATAGGGCTTGAGATGGCATATTATCTCAATCGAATCATCATACTAATATATTTGGTCAACACTATAATATTTACTTAAAGTGAAACTGAATCTAAGTATAGGGCTCATATTATCAACCAAGGTCATAATATGTTGTGTATTACTCAAATTTATTCCCATATCTATTTGATTGGATCTAACATGCAAATTTTAAGGATCTTGCATTCATACCATCTTAGAAAGAAATTTTGTCCCCAAAATTCAGATCTTGTCAGTTTGAAGTGGATATCTCTCACTCTATATTATTGGGTCATCAACCCACCAATGAGAGATTTCCTCTAAGGTATTATTAAAATATCCATTGAGTTGAAAATTTTTATGTTATGAGGTTGGAAACTAAATTTATCACAAGGGTATTCCTACATCCTCATATTTGCATTATATTACCCTTATCAGCTATGATTTCATTTTTACATGGTGATTAGATTTTCATTTAGGTATTAAACCTACCAATCATTCTTCAACTATATGAGTTGGTATTCAGGTGGCGCCCCTATACCCTAGCTTATGTCATAAACCTTAACTTAGGGTATTAATCTTTATATGTCAATTATATGTATCACATATGACTACCCAATATTTGTTGGTATGTATGCCCAGAGAGACAATCATATGATGATTGTAATGGCATAACTTAAAAATGATTTGATTAATAATAATAAAAAACTTCCAATTATTTTGTTCTATTCAGTTATGAGATAATGATGTAACATAATAAAAGTCTAAAGGATGATATTATTCAATGACGTATGTCTCTGGGTTGAGAACTTGAACAATGAGATCATACAGATGTCAAGAGTATATATTCTTGTTATGTTCCTAGTCGGTTATTACTGAGGAAGCAATGTAGACAACAGTAATACATAAGACTAGAGTGTATGTTGGTTGATGATAGAATCTCATCAGTCATGATAGTAATATCAAACCAAGCACATAGATACATGTTAGAGAACAGTGTATCAAATAGACCCACCATGAGAGTGACACATGGAAACCATTACAATGGTAGTTATACTCATCTCTCATAGTGTTGGTGGTGATTGTGGTTCTTATACTTGAAGTCACTACACTCATCACATGTCGTTGGGTATGCTTTGACATCATCCAACGTAATATTGAATAAGGGTTTCTATAAGGGTGATGATTGGGTGACTGTGACACATGGGGACTAAATGTGAGTGATGTAGATGGTATTTGTCCCTCCTACATGAGTATGATATCCTAGGACTCTTGATAAGAGAGACTAAGAAATACTTGGCCATGCATATGTGAGTCAATATATGATATTGAGGTTATATCTCAGACAGTTTGCTCTGGTTCAAGGAACATATATTGAATGTTGAAGAGGATGACTATTCCATGCCTCGAGTTCAATCTTGATATCAGTGACAAATAAACTATACAAATATTGTAACACCAAGCATAGATTGTAGGTTGAAGTTGTTCTCTAACTTTCCATTTACTTAGATAGTATTGATGTGTGATTAGGCACCACTCATTGCTTGTGATGTCATAACTGGTTATGAACATTGACTTCCAATGTAATATGGGACCTATAGGGTCAAACACATAGGAACTGACCTAGACCAGGATTTTTTATCATGAATTATAATTGGATTGATTACTAAAGTATTTACGCATTCAATTCAAGCAACAAATCAACTGACTGGACCCCCAACATATCAGCACATGTGATGAAATGAGCAGTTAGAGTGTCAGGTTGATTGGATAATGCTTTGGCTGAATTCTAGTTGAGCAGGGGCACCAACTAATCAGTTCGCTTAGAGAATTGATCGGTTCGTGGTGTGAGACGACCGTTTCGCTAAGAGAAATGCCTGGTTCGTGGTGCAATTGGATTGCATCAAGGATTATTTCTGATGTGATGTCGTGCATTAGTTGAAATAGAATTGCCGATTCATATGTGATTGGAAAACATGTGAAATGACTGGTTCGCTATGCGAACCAATCAACTTGTGTGCTCACCGACCGATTTTCCCGGAGAACTAACCATTTCTCCTTTGCAGGTTGCGGAAATTTGATATTTCAGTCACTTCCACTCCCACACAGACTGAGAACTCTGACCCTAACCCCTTCTATAAATAGAGGGGTACTAGGGGCTTCTCTGACACATCAATTGTCTCTCACAATTGTTTGTCTTCTTTGGTTGTGGTAATCGAGAGAACCCAAGCAAATCCTACCTGATAAAGAGAGGTATAACAAGGGAGAACAATTGTGGCAGAGTAAGTCGGTGACTAGTATACCAACGGGTGGGACAACTCCCTCCTGTCCGTTCTAGTAGGACGAGAGGGGTTCTAGGCGGTTCGTGTGGACTTCCATATAGGCGTGTAGGTTATTGTCTGCCTGTAGGAGGACAATGTCAACCTAATGTCCATGGTGAAGTCCAGGAGCACAGCAGACGAGTCCCAATGTAACTAGAAGACAGTTACATGACTACAACGACGAGGATATGTCGATGGACTTTCTCCAGGACTAGGTGTATCCTCAAAACCATCATTTTCATTATATAGTTATTGACACGGTCCGCTGGTTTAATAGGGAATATGGCAGTAACATTTATATTTCTACTGCCTATTTTGTCACCATATTTCTCAATAGTGTTATCAAAGCCACGTCAATCTATTATATTTTAGGATAATTGATATGATCAAATTTTTGGTTTTATTGTTTATTTATTGCATGCGATGCGAATAATTTTTTCCAATCAAATATCATGTATATATAATCATGAACTAATAGATAGGATATATATGCAATTTACATGTGCCGCGCTAAAAATGAGTTTTGATGGTGGATGTGTAGCATGGTTACGACCAATAACCCTATTTTATGTGCATGGTTGTTTGGTTGGTTATTCTTATTTTATCTCAGTTTGCATACCGAGATTCTACCTTATCTTCCAATTGTAAAAGTATGATTCTGTCCTACCTTTTCTCCCCTCAAATATAACTTAAGGTCTCTCTATAATAATGTGATAGTGGGATAGTTTATTTCTTGTTACGACAATGAAGAAAGATGCTCAGACCAGGCCAACTGGCCATTTCAAAGGTGAGCCTATCGGTTGGAGGACCAAGAAGGATGAGATGAACCGATCGACTGGAGGACCCAGAAGATGATAGACCACAGACCATATGACTAGTGAGACGACCAACCAACCGGCCAGGAGGCGATCCAATCGGTTCAAATGTTGCATCGATCAACCCAGATCGGCAAGAATAGATCTTCATCGACAATGGGTTTCTGCATGAGATGTAGAACCTAGGTTGTGATAATTCCTTATGGCTCCAAGGAATTACATTAGAATGATCATAACCATCGCTTTTTATTTATTACATATTTGTATTGTGGGATATAGCATGCATATGATACGTACTATACATGTGATGATTGGATAAAGTATATGTATTTTTAAATACTGCATATGTGGTGATTGTATAAAGTATATGTATTTAGATGCTTTCCATTAGCAACACACATGAAAAAGCTTGATCGACTAAGCATGGACACCCCAAGGGTGGTGCATTGTCTATCTCGTGGAAGTGTGATGGTAATAATGTGGGTCTGCCAAGGGGGTGCATTATTGTCGTGTTGGCTTTTGGGTCATGCTTAACTGTGTGACGTTAATGGGATTAAGCACCGGAAGCAAGCAGATGATCATGGCAAGGAGTTGTGTGTATCATCTATCCAAGAGTTGCATATGATGCAATTGGAAAAATTTTGCCTACCTTGATAATTGACTGTCGACACTGGCGTTGGCTGTGTAATAGTTAAATTATTTTAGATCTTGGCTCACTAGAAGGTTGTACGTTGTAATCTTCTGTATTGATATGTGAGGACTATCAGTTTAAATAAAATAGTGGGAGTGATAATTAATTAAAGACCTAATTGAATATCATCAAATTTCTCAAATCAAATCAAATCAAAAAGGATTTTTGACAAAATACAATTTTCTCTTATAGAATCAAATGACAAACAAATCAGTATTGCGATCAGTCCTTAGGAAGGACAAACTTGATGGGACAAATTTCCACGAATGATTTTGGACTTTAAGAAAATGTTCGCAATGAAGAGTACAAGCTCTATGTCCTTGATAAACCTGTGTCAGAAATACCTACTCCTGATGCGCCTAGGGCTAAAGTGGATTCTTACTTGAAGCATGCCAATGATGTCGTAGACATAAAAAATCTTATGCTGGATTATATGAACTATGATTTGCATGAGCAGCATGGAAGGTATAATGTCTCTAAGGTGTTGTTTCAATGAAAATTTATAGAAGGGGGTCTAGTAGAGCCCCGTGTGCTCAATATGATTGGGCACGTAGAACATCTAGAAAGGTTGGGATTTCTTTTAGGTCAAGAGTTGGCCATGGATATTATTTTGCAATTATTGCCTAAATCATATAGTCATTTTATCAAATGTTACAACTTAAGTAACATGGCTAGACCGTTGTCTAAGTTGTTTGACATTTGGTATATGTCGAAGCACAAATGAAAAAGGACAAATCTATGATGGAGATTAGCAAGATAGAGTCCAAGGACAAAGGTAAGGCTAAGAAGTGTTCTGAAGCTAAGCTAAAGTCCAAGTCTTCTGCACTCAAAATAAGGCGAAGGATAAGGAAACCTAGGAAAATGAAGAAAGGGATAGAGATATGTACTTTAGGTATATACGTAATTGAGATTAACTTCACTACTTCTTCATCATGGGTACTAGATACCGGATGTAGATCACATATTTTCTCAAATGTGAAGGATCTGAAAAGAAGTAGACCTTTAGCAAAAGGTGAGGTTGAACTACGCATTACTAATGGAGCAAGAGTTATTATTAGCACAGTAGGAACCTATGAGTTATTTATACCTTGTGGGTTTGTATTAGAGTTGGAGAACTGCTATTATGTACCTTCCATTAATAGGAACATCATATTTGCATCTTGATTGGACAAGAATGGATTCAAATTTCTTATGTTGATGTTCTTTTAGTAAAGATGAGATCTTTTATGGAAATGTCCCGATGTCTTATGGTTTTTACTTGATAGATCTAGAGACAAGTGTATATAACATAAATACCAAAAGATAAAAAATTGATAACACAAACCAAACATACCTTTGGCATTGTTGTTTAGGGTATATAAATGAAAACACATATCTAGACTCCATAAATATGGTTATCTAGACTCTTTTGATTTTGAATCAATAGAGACATGTGAGTCTTGTTCGTTGGATAAGATGACAAAGACTCCCTTAACTAGCAACAGTGAGAGGGTTGGTGATCTATTAGGAGTCATTCATACTGATGTGTGTGGTCCTTTTAGAACAATTGCTAGAGGTGGGTATCAGTACTTCATTGCCTTAATTGATGACTTCAGTAGGTATGGTTATGTTTTTTTGATGAAAAACTCTTGACTGATTCAAGGAGTTTATGAATGAAGTATAGAACCAACTTGGGAAAAGTGCTCGAAGACTTCTTTCTTGTCGAGGTGGAGAATACTTAAGTCAAGAGTTTGAGGACCTTCTGTGAGCCCATGAGATTGTATCTTAATGGTATCCACATGGAACATCTCATCATAATGGTCTATCAAAAAGAAGGAATCACACATTGTTGGATATAGTGTGATCAATGATGAGTTTAGTTGAGCTTTTGACTACCTTCTGGGGTTATTCTCTAGAAACCACCGCGTTAACACTAAACTGAGTACCATCTAAGTTGGTTCAAAAGACTCCATATGAGTATGGACTGGGAAGCGTCCCAAAGTGTCTTTTATGAATATTTGGGGATGTGAAGCTTATGTCAAGAAAATGTTTCATGAAAAGCTTGGACCCAAATCCGATAAATGTTATTTTGTTGGATATTCTAAAGAAACAAGGGGATGCTATATTTACACTCCATATGACAACACAGTGTTTGTTGTCAGAATTGGTGTATTCCTAGAAAAGCAATTTATTTACAAAGGAATTGGTGGGAGAAAAGTAGAACTCGAAGAGGTTTGAGACCAACAAGAAAACATGGAACCTGAAGATGTATAGGAGGAATAGGGAGACACAAATTATTATGGAATCTCAAATTCCTCAAGTAACACAAGAACCCGTAGATCTAGTAGGACACGCCTTAAGCCTGAAAGATTTGGTTATCTTATCACTCAAGACGAAGGTGAGATGGTCATAGATGATGAAACAACAACCTATCTAGAAGCTACTAAGGGACCAAAGTCTGAGAAATGACTTGAGGCCATGAAGTCTGAGATGGAATCCATGTATACCAACAAGGTATGGACCTTGTTGGATCCACCTGAAGGGGTAAAGCCCATAGGGTGTAAGTGGCTCTTCAAGAAGAAGACTGACATGGATAGTAAAGTACAACCCTTTTTTTTTTGTCCTCCAAAGCGTGTTGCCTCTTTTTCTATTTAATTCAAAAGGGGATTGTACACAAGAAGATGTACATCAAAAAGGAAAAACAACACGCAACTAGAAACTATCACTAGCTATCTTTACATTCTTCCAAACTGTAACAAAATCTTTACATGGATAGTAAAATACAACCCTATAAGGGCAGATTAGTTGGAAAGGGTTTCATACAAATTTAAGGTGTTGACTATGATGAAACCTTTTCTCCAGTGGCCATGGTTAAATCCATCAAGATCGTGCATGCTATTGCAGCTTATCATGACTATGAGATTTGGCAGATGGATGTTAAAACCACATTCCTTAACAGAAATCTTCTCGATGATGTGTATATGACACAACCTGAGGGTTTTATAAATATAAGGGATGCAAATAAAGTATGTAAGCTACAAAGATCAATCTATGGATTGAAGCAAGAATCTCGGACCTAGAATCTCTATTTTGATGAGACATTTAAAGAGTTTGGCTTTATTCAAAATGAAGATGAACCTTGTGTGTACAAGAAGGCTAGTGGGAGCATAATGACATTCCTCATATTGTATGTTGATGACATATTGTTAATGGAAAATGACATCCCTACTTTACAAAAGGTAAATACATGGATGGGACATATGTTTTCTATAAAAGACTTGGGAGAAGCATCCTACATCTTGGGGATCAAGATCTATAGAGATAGATCTAGAAGGATTCTTGGACTAAGTCAGAGCACATACATTGAAAAAGTGTTGAAGCAGTTCAACATGGAGAGCTCAAAGAGATGAAACATGCCCATGTGTCATGTAGTTTCCATGTAGAAATCTCAATGTCTTAGTTCTTGTGAAGAAAGGGAATGCATGAGTTTGATTCAATATGCATCAACAATTGGATCAATCATGTATGTAATGTTGTGCACTCGTCCTGATGTATCATATGTCTTGAGCATGATAAGAAGATATTAGTCAGATCCAAGTGATGCTCACTGGACAACCATGAAGAACATCCTTAAGTATTTGAGAAGAACTAAGGATCAGTTCCTCATCTACAGATGAGAGGAAGAGTTGGTGGTAAGGGTTACACCGGTGCAAGATTCCAAACTAACAAAGATGATTAAAGATCTCAATCAGGATTCGTGTTTTACTTAAACAACAGAGTTGTAAGCTGGAAGAGTTCCAAGATAGAGACAGTTGTTGATTCTACAATAGAGGTCGAGTATATTTTTGCATTGAATGAAGCAAAGGAGGTTGTATGGATCAAGAAGTTTAACTCTGAACTTGGGATTGTTCCAAGAATCAGTGACGTAATTGAGTGATATTGTGACAATAATGGAGATATTAAGGAACATAGATCTCATCATCCTTCCAAGCATATACAAAGGTTGTTCCATCTCATACGAGAGATCATACATTGAGGATTTAGGAAAATATGACATCATATAGACAGCAGAAACAAAAATTTACTGACATATTTCCCATTAATTAGCGGATAGTGTCAATAACTATGCAATGGAAAGGATGGTTTCATGAAGATATACCTGATCCTGGGGCAAGTCCAGAGACAATCCTTATTGATGTATATGCATACTCTATCTTACACGGTGTTTGTACAACTCCTAGTTGCACTGGGACTCATTTGACTGTTCCTCCATGGATAGAAAACTCGAACGTCATCATCTGTAGCAACTCCTCTCAACACGGAATATTGGATGAAGTGGTCCTCCTTAGCGATGGGAAAAGTCCACCTTACCTATAGAGAAGTCCACGCAGACCAACTAGAACTCCTATCGTTCAACTAGAATGGACACGAAGAGTTGTCCCTCCCGTTGGTGTACTAGTCACCAACTTGCTCTCCCACAACAATGATCCTTAGTTGTTTCTCTCCCTTGCTATACCTCCCTAGTCAGGTAGGACTAGCTTGGGCTCTCTTGGTTATCACAACTAGAGAGGACAACAATTATCAGAGCAACTGATTCTCAATTGTCTATTTTGTACTCTACAAAGCCCCCAGTACCCCTCTATTTATAGGCGGGGTTAGGCCTAGGGTTCTAAGTCTATGCGAAAGTGGAAGGGACCGAAAAATCTTAAATTTTTGTAATAATTCTAGAAACTTCACAACCTGTGGCACTCGAAACGATCGTATGACACACCCAGACGATCATCGGGTGCATGAGACGATCGTCTAGTAGTTTCCCAATCGTATACAAAATTGCCAATTCGATTCAAATTAATATTACATATTAATTCCTTGCACCACAAGAATTATGCAATCCAAGCAAGTTCGGGAAACTTCCAGAACGTTTGTTTGAATCAACTGAGTCATCTCACCCAGAGAGATGTTTGTCTCACTCATCTAAATTCCTGGGAAACTTCTAGAATGTTCGTTTGGCCCAACTGAGCCGTCTCACCTAGGAGATACACCTGTCTCACTCACCCAGATGCCCGTCTGGTGAGTTGAGTCGAACCCATTGGTTCAATCAGTCGATTCATAGAGAATAACTTAGCCAATTTGATTTCTCATTAGCCTAATGCCCCAAATGGTCGTCTCAACTCTTGATTCGGTCGTCTGGTACCCCAAACAGTCATCTCACCCTGTGAGGCGGTCATCTGGCGGTACAGACATCACAGACAACTGATTTGTTGTGTGAATTGAGTACCTAAATACTTTATTAATCAATCCAATCATCATTCATGATCACACTCCTCTTCTAGATGATTTCTTATGTGTGTGACCCTATAGGTCTCATATTACATTGGTAGTGAATGTCCATAACAACTTATGACATCACAAGCAATGAACGGTGTCTAGTCACACATCATTGTTACCCAAGTAAATGGAAAGTTGGAGAACAACTCCAACCTACAATCTGTGTATGGTTTTATAGTGTGTGTATGATTCCTTTGTCACTAATATCCAGATTGAACTCGAGGCATGGATCTATCATCCTCTTTAACATTCAATATATGTTTCTTGCTATAGTAGACTGCATGAGATATGTGTAAGCTCAATATCATATATTGACTCACACGTACATGGTCATGTATTTCTCAGTCTCACTAACTCAAGTGGCATTGGATATTATATTCCCATAGGAGGGACAAATCCCATATCTATCACTCAGAGTCATTCCCCATGTGTCACAGTCACCCAATCATCACCATTATAACAACCCATATTTCATGTTTGTGTTTGATGATATCAAAGCATACCGAATGACATGTGATGAGTGCAGTGATTTCAGGTCTAAGAACCAAAAACACCACCATCACTATAAGAGGTGATTCGTACTTACCTCGTTAAGGTTTCTATGCATCACTCGTATGGTGGGTCTGTCTGATACACTATTCTATAACATGTATTTATGTGCTTGGTTTGATATAGCCATATCATGGCTAATGAGATTCTATTATCAACCAACTCACACTCTAATATTATATGTTATTGTTGTCTATCTACCTTCCATAATAACAATCCATCTGAGACATAACAAGAATGCATATACTCTTAACATCCGTATGATCTCATTGTTCATGTCCTTAACCTGAAGACCTACGTCATTGAGTAATATCATTCTCTAGACATTTATTATGTTACTTCATTATCTCAAAATTGAACAAATAGAATAGATTGGAAGCTTGCAATTACAATCATCATATGATTGGACCTCTGGACATACATATCAATAGACTCCCACTTGCACTTAGAGTTAATCACCCACGAATCTTATTCTGAGTGACCTGACATGACCATGCTTCTGCTGCGAAAGTGCTTTAGTCAAGGGACCAGCAATGTTGTTTTCAGTTGGTACTCTGCAAATCTTTATATCTCCTCGTTGTACAATCTCTTGTATGAGATGATACCGCCTTTGTATATGCTCTAAGAGCTGATGTGATCTGTGTTCTTTAGCTTGTGCAATAGCTCCATTGTAGTTACAATATAGTTCAATTGTGTCATTCATGCTTGGAATGACCCCAAGTTCTTAAATGCACTTCTTGATCCATACAACCTCCTTTGCTCCATTGGATATAGCAATATACTCAACCTCTATTGTAGAATTGGCAATTGTTTCTTGTTTGGAACTCTTCCAACTTACAGCTCTGCTGTTTAGGCAAAACACAAATCTTGATTACAATTTGTAATCATCTTTGTTAGTCTGGAAGCTTTCATCAGTGTACTTTTTACCACCAACTCTTCCTCTCTGTCATAGACCAAGAACTGGTCCTTAGTCCTTCTCAAGTACTTGAGGATGTTCTTCACGGTTGTCCAGTGAGAACCACCTGGATCTGGTTGATATCTTCTCATCATGCTCAGGGCATGGGAGGCGTCTGGATGGGTGCACAACATCGCATACATGATGGATCCAATTGTCGATCCATATAGAATCATACTCATGCACTCCCTTTTTTCAAAAGAATGGGAACATTGAACTTTAGAGATGGTAACTCCATGTAGCATGGGTAGGTTTCCTCTCTTTGAGTTCTCCATGTTGAACCGCTTCAACACTTTGTCAATGTATGTGCTTTGACTTAGTCCAAAAAGCCTTCTTAATCTATATCTACAGATCTTTATCCCCAAGATGTAGGATGCTTCTCCCAAGTCTTTCATAGAGAATGTATTTCCAAGTCATATCTTTACCTTTTGTAAAGTAGGGATGTCATTCCCCACAAATAGTATGTCATCCACATACAATATGAGGAATACTACCACGCTTCCACTAACCTTCTTCCACATGCAAGGTTCATCTTCATTTTAAACAAAGTCAAACTCTTTGACTGTCTCATTAAAATGAAGATTCCAGCTCTGAGATGCTCGCTTCAATCCATAGATTGACCTTTTTAGCTTACAGACTTTATTTGCAAACTTCGTATTTATAAAACCCTCAGGTTGTGTCATATACACATCCTCAAGAAGATTCATATTAAAGAATGTGGGTTTAACATCCATTTGACAAATCTCATAGTCATGATAAGCTGCAATAGCAAGCATGATCATGATGGAGTTAACCATGGCCACTAGAGAAAAGGTTTCGTCATAGTCAACACCTTGAACTTGTATGAAACCCTTTGCAACCAATATGCCCTTAAAGGTTTGTACTTTAGCATCCATTTCGGTCTTCTTCTTGAAGACCCATTTGCACCCTATGGGTTTTATCCCTTTAGGTGGATCCACCAAAGTCCATACTTTCTTGGTATACATGGATTATATCTCAAATCTCATGGCCTCATGCCATTTCTCAAACTCTGGTCCCTCAATAGCATCTTGATAGGATATTGGCTCATCATCTATGACCAATTCACTACCTTCCTGAGTCACAAGATATACATATCTTTCAGGTTCCAGGCGTGTCATATTAGATCTACGAGGTTCCTGTGTTATTTGAGGAATTTGAGATTCCAAAATAATTTCTGAGTCTCCTTGTTCCTCATGTACCTCTTCAAGTTCAATATTTTGTTGTTGGTCTCGAACCTATTTGAGTTCCACTTTTCTCCCACTGATTCCTTTGGAAATAAATTGCCTTTCAAGGAATACAGTTGTCTAGGCAACAAACACTTTTTTTATATCAAATAGTTGTATCATTCATTCATTAACTTCTTTTTAGCAATAGCGACCCATTCAGGTGAGAAACTAGACTGTCTAACCAAAGGACTCTCACCCACACAGGGGTCTTTTACAATACTGTGCGCAAGAGAGTTGCAACCTCTCTTAATATAATTAAAACAGACATCTTTGAACGATCTACATTGCTGGAGGATTTCCCCAATAGTGTTTCCCATGTAGCATGTATTGCAGTCCTTCTCGTTGATCTTTTTGGCCACCAGGATGGAGTCTGTTTCCACCACAACCCGCTCATCCCTGATCGCAACAACAGTGAAAACACCCAACAAGACAGCCTCAACTTCCACTAGGGATGTGTCCCACATGCCTCTGACTTTCATCTGTGTTGTGGCAATGATTTTGCCTCTGTGGTCTCTGATACGTGCCCCCAAAGAGGCACCATGGACACGATTCCATCCGACATCAGTGTTAATCTTCAACCATCCACAGAGAGGGAGGGACCAGGATGGTAGTGGATGCGAAGTGGAGTGGCTAATCCCATGAACCTTGTCGTTGTAGACAGCAAAGTCCTCCAACATGGCAGACATTCCAGCAGCCACATTAAACATATTAGGGGTCCTACTGTTAAAGATATAGTCATTTCTACTTTTCCAATTTTCCCAACACCCATAGCAGATTTTTGTCGTCTCCTTCATAGGCAGATTTTTATCCCACCACCTGAAGCACTCCTTAAAATCCCCTTCAGGTGTTTTCTCCAGTTCATTCACTACATTCAGCTTCTCCCACACCTTCTTGGTCTAGGGGCACTCAACAATAGCATGCTTGGTCATCTCCACCATGTCTGGGCAGAGGGGGTAAAAGGGGTTGTCCAAGCAATGCCTAGCATTCAGCCTCTCCTTGGTGGGTAGAGTGTTAGAGACTGCTCTCCACACAAAATGCTTAAGTTTTTGTGGACCTTTGACCTTCCAAACATTGTTCCAGCAGTTATCATGGGTTTTCACATGCCTTTCACTCCTTATCTACTCCCATCCAAGAACTGCAAGCTTATAGGCTGATCTCACTATGAATGAACCCCCCTTGTCAGGCCACTAAAACTTTTGGTCATTTGTTCCTTGTCTGATCAGCAGAATGGCTTCAATCCTTCTTGCAATCTCATGGGGAAACATGTCATCCAGCTTGGTCATGTCCCATTTCTTCCCCTCTTCACATGTAAGGTCAGCCACCCTTTCATTTTTCCTCATCATAGGTTGCTCTCGGCCTCGGACTCTCCCAATCCCAGGAATCTAGTCATCTTCCCAGACCTTAACACCCATTATGTTTCTAATCCTCCAAGGCAATCCTTCCAGCAGTAATGCCTTGGCCCCCCAAATACTCCTCCAAGTAAAGTTGGGTTCAAAACCCCTATTAGCTTTCAGAATAGATGTATTTTTAAAATATCTTGCCTTAAGCACCTTTGCCACCAACGTATCTGGGTTGTTCATAATCCTCCAAGATTGTTTGGCCAAAAGGGCTTGATTAAAATTGTGAAGATTCCTAAAGCCCAGGTCGCCATTGTATTTTGGTATGCACATCTTTTTCCAACTCATCCAGTGTATTTTCTTTTCCCCTTCTTGGCCCCCCCACCAAAACCTGCCCATCATGGAGTTTATCTCATCAAGGAACGTCTCTGGCAGCTTGAAAATACTCATCATGTATGTTGGGATAGCCTAGACCACCGCCTTGAGGAGGACTTCTTTACCTGCCTTAGATAGGAGTTTTTCTTTCCAGCCCTTTAGTTTAGCCCATATTCTGTCTTTTATTTGGCTGAAGATCTCCTTCTTAGAATGCCCCATGGTCGTTGGCAGTCTGAGAAATTTGGCGTGCTTCTCGACAGCCTTTATGTGTAGCATGTTGGAGATGTCGATTTTTCTTTGCTCACCCACATTTCTACTTAATGACACCGTAGATTTGTTGAATTTGATCTTCTACCCAGAAGCTCTTTCATAGACGTTGATGGAATCATCAATTTTCGAGCTTTCACTGAGGTTGGCTCTTGCAAAGAGCACACAATCATCAGCAAAAAATAAATGGGTGATCCGAGGAGCCCCCGGGTTAGTGAGAATATCATGGATGAGACCTTCTTCAGCCTCCTTTGTTATGAGGGAGGATAGAGTTTCTACACACATGATGAACATATAAGGGGATATAGGGTCCCCCTATCTCAGGCCCCTCTGTGGTTTGATGTTGCCCCGTCGACTCCCATTAACAAACACTTTGTTGTCAGATGGAGTGTAAAAGTGGTACCCCCTTGTTTATTTGGGATATCCAAAAAAATAACATTTATCGGATTTAGGGCCAAGATTTTCAGGAATCATTTTCCTAACATAATCTTCAC